>OY282640.1:165611681-165729181 GCA_958299015.1 Tetanocera ferruginea | reverse complement strand
AGTTTAATTTGTTGTTGACTACATTCGAAGGCGACACAGCGTCTGTTCATTTCTATGGCTACAGCTTCTGCAACAGCTACTACTACTTTTGCCAATCCGCTGCCCTTTGCTCCAAAACAAACGAAAAAAATTAAGGAGTAGAATATAAAAAACGAACTTTTAAGTAGAAAATTGTAGCTAAACTTTAATGGTCTGTCATTAAAATTAAAAACACCAACGAGACAGCATTAAATAAAAACAAAACACAAAAAGAAAAAAAAAAAAAAAAACGATAATCTTTATATCTCAAGTGTTGCCGCCCGCATAAAATATTCTTGCCCTTTCGCTAAAAGTGTCTCTCTTTTGTTGCTCCGCTGTCATGTGCCTCATTTTATTGTGCTCTATGGACCTCTTCCAGCTTAAGCATTCATTCTTTTTAATTATGTTGCTTAATTTCTCCCACTAGATTTTCAAGAAATTTCTTTATAAAACTTGATGATTTAAATTGTGAAAGTTTTTTTAGTTTCTTTCCTACATTGGTGCTACTACTTTTTTTTGCCTATTTCCCAGCAAGCACTACTTCCGTTGACTTGAGAAAATTTTTCGCACCATATTAACTTGATTTTGAAAATTTTTCTAAGAGAGCTCGTTTTGTGCTCTTTTACTCCAGTGAAAATTTTACAGACATGTTTAAAGAAATTTCCATACTTTTTTTTTTTTTTTGGTTTCCTTCTACGCGTAAATTCTTTTGCTGTTTTTGGTCACTTCAGATTTTTGTTTTTATTTTGCTAACAAATTGCTTAAATTTGCATAAATCTGGCGTTAGTTTTTGTTTTCATATATTTTTTTGTTGTTTTTTGTTGTTTTTGTTGTTGTTGCCCCTGCTGACTTCGCTTTTAAGTAGTCATTAGGCACAGCTTGAAAAATTAATTATTTTATATAGCTCTGCTTGTTATATTTTTTGTTGTTGTTGTTGTTGTTGTTTTTGTGTCATTTGTTAAATGTTTTTAATATCTTTTTAAATGGATTGTGAATGTTTCTGAAATTTTTAATCTTAAAAGCTTTGATTTTTATTGCTCTTTTATAACTTTTAAGCCACATACTTAATCATGCATTGTTTTAATAATGTTTTAATAACTTTTTCTCATTCTTCTCGTTTCAGGTAAGCATTATTATTCATCATTATGACGACGATTACTCTTGTGGAATTTACTTTATATGGTACTTTGGTTGTCGAGTGTGTTGAGTGTTTAGTTATTTAAACGTTTCACGAGCCTGGGTTCAAGCCCGGTTAATACAAAAAATTTCTTTCTGGAATTTTTTTTTTTAAATAAATATAAGTGTTTATGTTAATAGTAAGTAGTAAAAAACAAATTCTTGGTTCATGGCTGGACTTAAATTCAAATGAAATAACTAATAGAAAAACTTACATGTTTTTGTTCAAATTTTCTGACAGTTGTTGAGATGAGCTATACTTAAATATGTTTTGCTACAGTTAAATTGTCGTTGCCAACATCTCTGAGGAAATGTGAATGACTGGCAGGCAGAGGACGTAGGTTCGTAACCCGCCTGTATAAGTATAAAAATTTTAATTTAATTTTTATTATTGGAAAATTTATGCTAATTCTATGATTCATTGCATGCTTGTTCTCAACAACCTCCGAAATAATCACTTCTGGGAAATGTCACACAAAAAAAAATCTCATTTAAAGAGAAAAATTTATTGAAAATTAACAATTTTTCCTATATTTTGAGAAAAAATTCATTATGAGAAGTATTTTCTTCAATAAAAACAAATATTTTCTCAAAACTAAAAAGTATTTTTCTCTAAAAACTATTTATTTTTATATATTTCTTTTTCTCATAGAAGTTTTTTTTATCATATTTACGATCACATTTAGAGAAAAGCATTCTCTGGATCAAATTCTATACCATTCTTCTCTAAACATGATGCCTTTTTTATAATATTCCGAGAAAATTTTTTCTGACTGTAGACTGCTTAATAGGACATTGTCTCATAGGTAGGTTTGTCGTAAGAATGTAGTTTCATGCAAATGTAGTTTCATGCAAATGATGCAGATATAAGAAAGTCGATAACTAGGCATCACATATTATTTGCTCATGCCCCCCGGCTTTCCTGGCATTCCACAAAAAATCATTTACATAATGATACCCTTTTTTAGATGATCTGTAATATTTTTGCATCTTAAAAAAAGCCGTCAAATGCCATCTTCTGTGGTTTTTCTAAAGTTTTTGGTTAAATCCATGAGGTATTGGACCAATTATTTGGTCTTAACCAAAGCAGAAATCTTAATATATAAAACGCAAGTATCACGCTTCGCAACTTATATCGCTCAAACTGTTCATTCTGTTCACAAAATGTTCAGCCTGAAAGTATGCACACAAAATATGTTCTCTGTTTTTAAGTCACGTTCAGCACCCCTGCAAAAAAAGTGCTTCAAAAGAAGGTAAAGTGGAAGAGAAAGTAGTGAGCTCCATGCCTTCTACTTTCATGCCCAGAAGGCATTCTTTTAACAAATGCATGTCATTGAGAGGAATGCTTGCCTAAGTCTTTTCTAGAAGTGCTCTTAAAATTTTTCATTGGAAAATTTCTTTGAGGCCTTAAATGAAATGATTTTAGTAGGCATTTTCTAGGCTAGGAAAATGTTAAGAAAGTTTTCCATGATTCAGAAAACATAAGACAAAATGCTTCTAAGAAAATATTTAACCATTGCCATACGCGAGCCATGCCATGGAATCATTCTTAAAAGCTATTTTAATAGCCTTAAAAAAGAAGAAGAAAAGAATGCCTCCTGAAAACACATTTCGCTGAGGCTAAAAAGAAGCACAATTAGATTTTTAGAATGTCTTCTGAAAGCTGTGTATCTAATAATGCATCTCAAGTTTGTAGCAAATATTTTGCTGAGAACAGACTAATTATTTGGTCTAAACCAGTGTTTCTCATCAGTGCGCCCGCGGGCAACGTATCAGTGTTAGTGACCTTATGCATGTGCAGCCGAAGCTAAAAAACGAACATCAGTCTTATGCCAACTGTCCACACAGAAGGTTCGCGTCACATGCTTGCTTTAATTTGATTTTTTTTTCAGATAATTTGCTTGTTTATTTTAATTGATTGCAACAACTGCTATACTTACACTCTAAGAAAAACACACAAGCCGTTTGTTGTTTATTTAACACTCATTGTTGTTTATGAGTAAATATCATTGAGTTTGTTGTTGTTTTGTTTTTTTTTTTAACAAACTTATAGTTTTCTAAATCATAATTATTATAAATTATTATCCTTGAAAACATAAATAAACAAACAAATATTTTATTTTGATTTCTATGCATAGCTGCTAACCCATATTCCCACAGAAAATAACTTTTTCCCATAAGCAAATTAAAAAATTACCACACAACTGCCTAACTTTTCACGGTACTTTTTTTATAAAAAAATACCACAGCAATTAAAAAAATACCACAAAAATTCCGACAGCCATTAAAAACAACCTCCAAATTCCCACAAACATTAACAATTCCCACAATAATTAAAAAATACCACAAAAAGTCCCACAAAGAATAAACGGAATTTTTAATATATTAATTATTATTTAAAAGAGATTTTTCCCAAAAGTTGGCAGCTATGTTTCTGTGTACTTTTATGCGTTTGACGATTTGCCGAAACAGCTGATGTAAAATTGTTTGACCACGTGCTATGTTTAGCAATCCACGTCGTTTGAACGTTTCTTCAACGTTTTGTTTTCAATGTTGAAATTGGCTCAGTGTATGCACATCGTTACATTAAGATACGAAGCATGATATCGTTGTGTGCGTTTGGCAATCACTGGTCTAAACCTAAGCAGAAATCTTAATAAATAAAACGCAAGTGTAACGCTCTGGACCTCATATCACTCTAACTGTTCATTCTTGATATTAAAGTGTTTTAATTATACGAAAAAACTTTCAATCTGAAAGTATGCACAAAAAATATATATTCTACCTTATAAATACCTTATAGCTACCTTATATCTCTCAAACTGTAATTAGACTATTACTGTGCTTTTCAAACTTTGCAGAAAGAAAGTTCAGCTTGAAAGTATGCACTGAAAATTTATTAGATACTTATCAATATATTGGTTCCAACCTGTCATAGGACGGGTTTTGATTTTTTTTTTTTTTTATTTATTTATTGATTTACAAGTTACAAATAAGTGTACTAAGTAATGTAATTTTACAATTAAGTTGTTTCTGATTTATACTAGTATAAATATACTAAGTATAGAAGTAACAATTTCCAAAAATTAAATCAAATGTCTCATAGTTTTTGGTTACGTAGTAAGTTTTTGGAATTTTAAAAATTCTTACATTTGTTAAGGTATTTTAATGAGCAATGCAATGTTATTTATATTTTTGTTACGAAAAGCACTTATAATTCTGCTTTAGTTTAGTGAAATACAGTATTAAGTAGCAACTCAATTTAGTGTTTACAGAAATCATAGCAGCCTGCTGATGAACTTGTGAAGCATCTTATTTGCTGTTGATTTGGTAATTTTCAAAATCATACATAATTTTTTAAAAATGAAAATACTCACGAAATTAAGCAATATATAAGTAAATTATTTCCTAACAAACTTATGAATGTTTTTGGTTACTTTCTGGCGCCTTTGATATTTATTTTTAAATTTATTTTAAATCTCAAAATAAAATCAAATTAACTCGAAACTTAGTTCACATCTGAAGAAAAGAAATGATTTTCTAAAAAATTGCATTTTGACTTGCTTTGAAATTTATACAGCCATATGTAAATAAATTGTTCTTTGTTATTTCCATTTTTTTTTTTTTTTTTTGCTTTCTTTTGGCTAACAGCCAAAAAATTTTTTGCAAAAAGCAATAATTATATTTTCACAAGAAATCTTGCTACAGTTTGTTCTTGCTATCGTGCTTTTTAAAATGTATGCAAAAAAAAAAATTTTCAAAGAGTTCTTAAATTACTGTGCTGTGTTTCTTGAATTCGATTGAATTTGTTAAAAATTTGTACAGTGTAGCAAAATGTATTTTTTTTTTTTGGTTTTTTGTTTTAGTTTGTTTTTGTTTTTTTTTGTTTGTTTTTTTATGTAAAATTGCTAAGAAATACGATTGCATGTTTTCTATTTTTTTTCTTTATATTTTATATTATATTTTTTCTTTTTTTTTTTAATTGCTTAGAAGTTCGATTGAATGTCTCTATGTTTATTCTGTTTCATTAAAATTTGCAAAAGACTTGTAACTTTTGTATATGTATTTTAGTTCAGAAAAATGCAAAAGCTAAGTCAGATTCTACGAAGTAGACAAGAAGTATATTTTTCTTATTTTAGACAAGATTATATATTTTAGATATCGGCAAGTCCAGAAAAAGTAAACCAAGACCTTAAAAAATAAAAATGCTTAAAGTTCAATAAAAATACATGGAACGTTAAGGATATTCTTTGTGTTTTCCTGAGGTAAAAGCATTTTGAAAAAAACATATTGTATTCTTAAATTTTAACTGATTTTATTGAATGTATTTTTAATCTGTAGCAAGTTAAAAAATTGTAGGTTTTTATTTTTTGTTATTTGGTATTTCGCTATTTTAATATCAAAGCACCGTTACATAATATTCACAATTGAAAGATTTTATATTGAAAAGTGAATATTAAAACTTTTAAAAAAACTTTCTTTCTATCAAAAAATAAAATTTAAAAAAGTGATTCAAGACTGAAACGTGAGTGACAGTTTTTATTGATAAGTTGGATTATCTTGGAAAATAATTGGCTGGCATAATTTATGTCTCGGATTTTCTTTTAATATAAGATAAGTTCATTTTGCATTTTTTTAAATCAAGCAGACGCAATTATTTTTCATTAAAAAAGCTTTTGAAGAAGTGAAACGTGAGTGACATTTAATTTTTTTTTTGTTTATTTTTGTATTAGAAATGAAAGAAGATGACGAAAACATCAAGAAACAATTAAAGAACGTATGCAAAAAAAAGATAGAGAAAAATTAAATGTAAATCCGGATTTATATAAGAAAAAAAATTTAGCAAAGATTAAAAAGATGTAATAAATCATTACTTTAAGTCGGCCTCGACGGAATTGCTAATAGAGGCCAGTCATAGAGTAAAATTTGGCGCGGTTTTTGGCTTTTTATGAGGGTAGGGATGAACGAATTAGGTGAATTAGAATCGGAATAAATTTTGGAAAAATAATATATTTCTGAAATAGTTTTTGTGTTGTTTTTATATATTGAATTTCATACTTTACATAATTCTTTCCATACAAATTTTTTTTCTGTTAAAAATAATAACAGAACAAATAAAAATGTCCTGATTATTAGGAAAAAAAATTTTTTTATAAAATATGCTTAATAAAGTTCACCAGATTAACCACGATACAAAAAAATGACAATTAAAATTGATTTGAAACGTGAGTGACATCGACGTGAAACGTGAGTGACAAAATCAGTATATGAAAAGATCTAAAAATTCTGAGAGAAAACTAAATTTTTTCCTGCAGTTTAAATTTCTACTCAATTTCGTTACGGAAAATTACTTTATTCCTTATATTAACTCAAAAAATTCTCAGATTTTAAGCAATTTGTTAGAAGAACTCGAAAAATGAAAATCGTGCAAAAACGTGAGTGACACACCATTTAAAGAGAGTTTTTTCGAAATGAGTAAATATATATAAAACTTTTTGCATGAACTTATAAAAGTGATCCTAAGACTTATTGTACCAATATAATTTTATGTGAAAAGCTTTTATTTTTTTTTTTTATTTGAAACGTGAGTGACACTGGATTTGCCGATATATATATTTATTATATATTTTAGACAAGAATATTTACAGCCTAGCTTTCAGTATAAAAAAGGGAAATTTTCAAATTTCGTATTATTTCTATTAACCCATTTGACGCTACTGTGCTCTTTTGAGTACGAAAAAATAATTGCAGAGCTACTGCAAAACTAATTTTTTATATTTTTTTTTTTTATTGTAATAATTTGTGACCATGTTATGTTTTATTATGAAGACTTTACTCGAGCTCTAGTTCAATTATTTTAATGAATTATTTTTTGTTTTTAACCATTAGTTTTAAAAGTATCACATTTTTATTTTTTGGTTAATGGGTTAATATCAAGAGAAAACGTTGTAAAAAACATAAAATATTTCAAACAACAATAAAATAACTCTTTCCCTTTAGCATTCCAACAATTTATTTTCCCACTATGATGCACAAATGCAGAATCATTCTGAATATTTAAAAAAAAAAAATTGTAATTCTAATCAATTTCCTTCCTCTTTTTCTGTTCTCTTGTTTTTGTCTATGTTTTGCTGCAACGTTTCGTTGTAGATACATTATCACTGCAATAATTTCAGCCAATCATACTTTGATCCACTCAAAACATGGTTGTGATAATCTTCTTACCCCCCCACCCCTCTTTCTTCTTCTAGTCTATTCGTAAATCTTTAACTTTTTCAACATAAAACTGCTACATCATCATCTTTGTCATCGTCATCGTCATCGTCATCTTTTCTTTATTATTATTTTTCAAAAATCTTAAAAACAATTCCAACTCATTTCCTCCTTTAATCATGGGTATTCTTCTGTTGTTTACCCCACCGCCGCACCATAGAACAACTTGCAGTTTGCGGTTGTTTTGCCATATACAGCAAAAGTTGCCATTTTTTTTTCTTTAACTGTAGGTACTCATTGTGGCTAGAAAGCCGCAGAAACTTATTTAATTCCCAGCTACAAAGATGACTTAATTTATACTGTTGTTTCTGTTGCTTGTTGCCCATGTTGTTGTTTGGTGTTGTCAGCTTAAAAAGCTTTTTGCCTCCATCTAAAACTTCCCCTACTTCCTCTCTACCATTGCTACGCAGGCCATTTCTATATTTTTACTCTTTGTAATTGTTAATCAATTGCTTGCGATGCTGAGGTTTAACTGAAATTTATTGTTTCTGGTCGCCTCCACATTCATAACTCAGACAGTTTGTTGTGTTGTGGGGGAGTTCTGGTCTTATGTTCTTAACTGCTTGTCAGCAGATAACTGTTTTTGTTATTGTAATCTTGTGAGTCACGGCGAATGGCGCAATATTCATCAATAACACAGTAAAGCTTACTTTTGAGTATTTGATAATTTGCAAATATTTCTCAAACACCTGTATATAAAATAGAGATATATGGGATAATATGGTGCAAGCATTAGATGAAATGGGGTATGTTTGTATAATATTTGAATAAAATCATTAAGTTCTTGATTTGAAATATGAAGTAACGAAAGCTTAGATTACAATTTTTGTTTGAAATCAAATTGGACCGTTTTTTTTTTTTTACAAAAACGATTTTTGTCATAAATATTGGTATTTTCTGTATGTGGAGTAAAACGGGATGACAAATGGAGTAAGATGGAATGTATATTTTGACTTGTTTAAAAATTTTCTGTAGTTTTTCATTTTAAATATTTTATAATTATACATTTAATGCCTAAAACTTTGGTTTTACATGGAAGTCGAACCAATTTTTTTCGTCTTCAGTGAAAAAAAATTTCAAAATATAAAAGAAAATGGTTTTTGTCAAACCAAAAAAACTTAACTTACAGTTAAATATATGTTTAATTTTTATTTCTCAGTAAGCTGAATATAAAGTGAAAACGTAAAGATGTTTTGAAAAAAATGGTACACTAAATGGGGTATATGTTTATATTTTTAAACATTTTTTTGAAGTTATGAATACATAATTTTATATTATGAAACGTTTATTGACTTAAACTTTGGCTTAACATCAAATTCGCTCCAAATGTTTCTCATTTTCAATGTAGACCAAATTTAAAACATAATTAAAAATGGTTTTGTCAAAACAAAAACCAAATTTACACATCGAAGAGACTTGATGTTCCATTTATATTTTTCAATAAGCTGAATATAAAGTGAAAATAGATGGATGGATGGAAAAAAAATGGCACACCAAATGGCTAAAATGGGGCACATGTTTATATTTCTTAACGTTTTCTACAGTTATTAATACATAATTTAATATAATGAAGCGGTAAAGACTAACACTCTAGTTTAACACAAAATTCTACTCAAGTTGTCTCTAATTCAGCATATAAAATTACAAAATATAAGAGAAAAATGGTTTTTGTTCGAGAAACGAAGAATTAGGCACACCGAGTACACAAAAAATTCGTATAAATTATTTCCATCAAGCTTGCAACACGTCGTCTTAAGCTTTTGCCATGAACATTTTGAACTCATTAGCTTGATCTTGGCACTTTAGATCTTCATCATCGACAAACATAACAGTTCAGCTTTCAGCAAAATCGGTTTCTTAGAGAATTCAGCTCAAAAAAAAAAACATGGATTATTGCTTTAACTTAATCGTATTCATTGTGTTTTTTTATTTTTTGTTGTTTGCCCCTTCGACTCAATCTATCTGATTCAGCTGTCAGCTCATTGTTGATTGATTGTATTAGCGTAAGCATTTCAGGTGGCAGCTGGGGCGGGACGGCACTGAAATGCAATCGGGTGCTCATAGGCTGTTCACTTATTTTGCTGCGCCTGCCTGCCTGCCTGCCTGCCAGGCTGTGCATGGCTTAACTTAATCGCGCTGATCTTGCGAACGATCGCACTGTGTCATGTCTGTCAGTCAGCTGTATCGTTGTTGTTGTTTGTTATTCACAACGGATCTTTACACAATGCGCCATATTTTTACGAATAATTGTTGAACAATTGAAAAGAAGTGCTCAGCAAGGCGATTACATGAAATGATTATGATAATAACAACAACAAAGCGGACTATAATGACGTTTATGATGGTGATGTTGATGATGATGTTGAAAACTATGATGATCCACTTGAGCCGATTTAATTCAATCAAATTTCATTCGAAATGCTTCTAAAGAAAAGGTTTTATTCTAGTTATTGTTATTGTTATTGTTATTTACTTCGTCGCTAATTTTTAAATTCAATTAAAGGTACATATCTATTCTAACTCACTGAAGTACCGTTATGAAATTGCTATAAATTAATTTATTAGAGCAAGTTGAGATCAACTAGTTGCTTGAACTAAGCTGTGATCTCAGAAATTTAAATCAATTATTAAAAAAAATAATAAATAATTAAATAGTAAATAAATTAAATAGCCATAAAAAGGTATGAATGTAATTTTATATATTTTCCACGTTTGGAAAATAAATATATTTGGAATATATTTTGTTTTTTTTTGGTTTTTGTAAAATGAAAAGAAGGTTGAATACATGAATATTGGGCAACAATTTTAATTTTGTCTATTTAATCCATTTTAGTCCGCTGGTAGATTTCCCGACCACTGACTTTAAAACTAATTTCTGAAAAAAACATTAAAAATTTTTTCAAATTTATTCTGCAACGACATAATTTGGTTAAATGGAAATTCAGAAAATAAATAAAAATTTCCAAATTTTCCATTTTACATGAACAGGTAATATTTTTTAATAAATTTATTTTAACGTTAGTGGTCGAAAAATCAATCAGCGGACTAAAACGGGTTAAACAAAAAAAAAAAGCCTATTAGATAAATTGAAAATGGAAAATTAAATGGAAAAAACTTTTGCCGCAATTGAGGATCGAACTCGGGCTCCGAGCATGCTAGGCCACACACTTAACCTGCATGCCATGGTGACCACGTGGCATGCAGTCTTACATGGCATTATTGACTCTCTGAGGTTTGCCATTGTCTGTAGATAGTTGACGACCGAACAGAAAAATGTATTTCTATTGAAACAAACTTGCCCAAAATGAAGTTTGAACTCGGGGTCCATTGATTCGCACGCCATACACTTAGCCCACGACCACAGCCGCCACAGACATATGAACAATGATAAAATTAAATTAAAATTTTTTTTTAATCATAAAGTAATTCATTAAAGGTGCGTATATCTCGAAAAATATTTAACCGATGGGATTGATTTATTTTCTCTCAATATAAGAATGCTTTCTTAAAATGAAAACCTTAAAAATGTTTTGAAATATTTAAAACTATTCAATAGACGGGACTGTATATCGACATAAGATCATGATCAAATTTTTCGAATAATACTCAATCTTTTATGTACATTTCTTTGGGATCATATTTTTTTCGTAGAATATTTATGATTTGAGACTAAATTGTTAACCTTAAATTGTTTCGAAATATTAAAATCGTTTCAATAGAGGCTATTAGGGACTGTGTATCAATAGTAGTTTGATATTTCATGAGAGTTTTTGTCATGATAAAAATGTTTTTGAGAAAAACTCAAACAATTGAGCATATTTTTTTGTGATACTAATTTCTTAATTTTGTTACTGTGTTGGAAGTTCAAGTATAGCCGAGTATGCTGACGTTTGTGTCTAGTACTTGACTGACCTAGGTTCAATCACCGACAAGACCAACAAATAATTTTTTAATTTGAAATATTTTTTTTTTAATAACAAATTAATGTAGGTACACATTTTTTCGAGATTGTCAGCAAATTTATTTTGTAGGTTTCTTTTGACCAAACAGTTAATGAAACAGAATTAAAAATTCAATTGTTAAATTAAAATTTTTGACACTTCAACAGGTAGGATGCGAACCCACGTCCTCTGCATGGCAGTCTAGCACACTTTCACTGAGATATTGGTAACGATGAGATAAACATAGCAAAACACATACAAAAACTATTGCTTAGAGAAGACAGATAAGCAGGTAGAAAACTGAACTTTAAACGCCAATCGTTCAATCTTACAGTGTTTTGAAAAAAAAAACACGTAAAACAAGTAATATTATAGTTGATATTTTTCTTAATGTAATCAATGTTCAAACATTGCTTACAAACATAGTACGAATTCTTATGCTATATATGTAGGTAAAAAACTTATACCCAACTAATAAAAAGGTGCTCTTAGCTTTTGTGGAAGCCTTAAGTCTTGTTTTAAATCTGTTCGGGTTTTTGTGTTATTCTAAAAATTTTGTTTAAAATTTTTTATGAGCAAAGCTACAGAAACAGCATGAGAAATACTTTTGAGTCCTTAGATTGTTCCATAAGAACCTGCACATACATTTATAATAGACGACGACTTGGAAGTTTTACCACTAAATAGAGTATTTTGTTCAAAAAGTTTAAACTAATGCCATGCTTCTTTATCACTTTTAGGAAGACGCCAGCAATTTTCTTACATTACTAGTTCTTTACCGTCAAAAATGACGGCCCGGTTTGAATCAAGTCAAAAACGTGACTTTCTTAAAGCTAAATTAGAAATCAGCGATAGTCACATATTTGATATGAAACTGTTGAAATAACAATTTTTAGTTCCAGATTTTTATAAAATACCTTAAAGTAAAAACGGAAACCTTAGTAGATACGACAAAATAAGTGTACAAATTTTTTGTAAAACTGAAAATTTCAAAATGAAAAATAAAAAAATATAAAAAGTTTGTGAAGTTTCAATAAATCACAAAAAAAATCAAGCCTTCCGCACTCACATTTTACTGAATTATGTTATAGTTATAATAATAATAATAATAATAATAATAATAATAATAATAATAATAATAATAATAATAATAATAATAATAATAATAATAATAATAATAATAATAATAATAATAATAATAATAATAATAATAATAATAATAATAATAATAATAATAATAATAATAATAATAATAATAATAATAATAATAATAATAATAATAATAATAATAATAATAATAATAATAATAATAATAATAATAATAATAATAATAATAATAATAATAATAATAATAATAATAATTGTCTATTAAAGTTATATAGAAAACATTTAGAGTTGAATAGAGTATCTGAGATTTTTTGTTAGTAAAAGCAAAATTTCGGTTAACTCTACTGAATTAATGAAAGAATGCTTTTTGCAGAAGGTCTTGAGAGTTCCAAAAAATTGATTTAAGATTTTGAATATTTCAATTAGTTAAGTATTGGAAGTTTTTTAAAATGTCGAGTTGTGAACATATGTGTTTCAAACCTTCTTGAATAGTACAACGTACTTAAATTATGGGACACTCGAGTTAAGCGTTTAGTTCTTAGTTATAAAGAAACTTCTGAAATGTATTTACTTTGAAGATATCTTATAATGTACTAATTTAAATATTTAATAAATAAATGAAAATGAAAATGAAAATGAAAAAAAAAAAAATCAGAGAAAAGTGTCGATTCCGGTTAATTTTATTGATTTTTGTAATAAAAAGTTTAATCTCCAAAACAAATAATATTCTTTTTAAATTCTCGACGCCTGCACTGAACCTTTAATTTTCTTTTTAATTTGCTTATTTTAAGTCAATATCGTTAAATGCGATATTGAGTTGAAGCATTCCATTGCGTTAATGTGTTTGATATAAGTAACGCAATAGCGGAGTATAACACTTTGTTTCTTATTCGAATGTCTTTCTTTGTTCAGTGGTACATGTTTGATTTCAAAATGAAAGAAATATTGAATTCAACTTCAAACTGTGGTAGAAATCTGTTTGCATCTGTACTTCAGTAGTCATTGCGCTATCCAACTCAAAAAGTTGTCCACATAACTCAACGATGAGTTACTAACTCAATGAGCAGTTATTAACTCACATCTTATTGATACTGCACTGATTGTGTTGAGTCAACGCAATTGAGTTAGTGCAAATGAGTTGGCGCAATTGAGTTGGTGCAATTGAGTTAGCGCAATTGAGTTGGCACAATTGAGTTGGCACAATTGAGTTGGAGCAATTGAGTTGGCGCAATTGAGTTAGCGCAATTGAGCAAGCGTATTGAGTTATAAACTTTCTACTTAATTTTTTATCTAAAATTATTCTTTTCCCAGTTCAAAAATTTCAATGAAATACTTTTGAGCTCATTGTATTTTGCAATAAAAATATATTATATCTAAAATTTATATATTTGTGATGTTCCACAGGAAAATTGTTCTTCTCTTAAGATAACGTCGCTTTTACTGTGAAGCATCATACACATAAAAACATACTCATAAGCCAAAAATTGTATCATAATATTTTGTTTGCAAAATCATAAAATTCTCACGCCTGCCTGCATTCAATTGAAACAAATATATTAAAAAAAACAAAATATTTATGCATTTTAAATAATTCTGCCTAAAGTTATTTGTCTGTATATAACATATAGTTACGTATTTGTCTATATATATTACATATGTATGCAGTAAATGATCATAACAAAAACAAAAAAACTAACAATATATTTTCACACTTGACAGTCAAGCGCTGACACTTTATATCTACTTTTTTTATTATTCTTTTTTCTATGTGTCTGTCTGTCATACGCTTTACCGCCACCACATGCTGATGCGCCACACAATGTTTTTTTATGATTTTTGTTTTTGACCAAGTTTCACAGCGTTATTCGTGGTTTTTGTTGGAAACTTTTTTGAATTTTTTTTTCTCCTTTTTTATTTGTTGGGTTTTCATTGAATGCCTGAATAGAAAAAAAAAATAAATGAAAATTTTATAAATTTAATAAAATTTTGAGTTATATAAAAAATGCATGATTATAAAATTCATGATAGCACAAGTTCGCCCACAGAACTTTAAGCCATAACGTGCTACTCAGTTTGAGTCTTAAATCTACCTACCATCATCGATTACCTGACTGTGTCTGTCTGTCTGTCTGCCTATCGTTTCTGTCTGTCTATCTGTTGTCTGTGTGTTTGTGTGAATCCATTAAAGCCAAACTCTACTTGAATGCATTTTGTACGCCGCAGGAAAGCCATTTAAAATGCGTTAATGGCATTTATTTACATATATTCTTTAAATCTTTCTATTTAACTGTTAGACACACGCCGAAAAAATATTGGTCACAGTTAAGTTGAAATTGAAAAATTTAAAGTGAATTCACATGTTAAATATAAGCTGTGGAATAAGTATTAAGCTACAAAAACAGGAACATAACAACATTTTTCTACACCACAATATTTCTCTCATTAGATAGATTCATTGATTCTTTCTAAAGGAATAAAAGATTTTAATTAGAATCTCTCCAATGCCTCTCTCTCAATATCTCGCTCATTAGTTTACTTTATTAGAATCATTAGTTCTTTACATTTTTCGGCATGAGACCACCCGACATGAGACAAAAATTCCATTTTTCGCTAAAATTCCGATTAACTTTGATCTCAGAAACGGAAAAACCCAAACTACATATTACAAAATATTTTTTATATATCAAATATCAAATTATATATCAAATATATATGAAATTATATATCAAATTTTTTTATATATCTACAGAATATGTGATCATGTGTATATCAGGAAACGATGAACTGGGTAATGGTAATGCTGGGAACTCTGGAATGAAACCTCTCAGAGAACATGGGTCATGCTATGTTATTTTGTGAAATATCTTCAATATATTATTTTTCAAGATATATTGGAGATCTAGAACAACAAAAATCTTTATTGAACGCAAGTGTCACGCTCCGCACCTCATATCTTTCAAACTAATTAATTAATTAATAAATTCATTTTTGCTATAACAGTGCTTTTATTAGACGAAAAAAACAGTTCAGCCTAAAAGTATGCACACAAAATATATTTTCTTTTTTTAGTTCTACTCCGCACCCTATATCTCTCAAACTGTAATTTGGCTATTACCGCGCTTTTCAAACTATACGAAAAAAATATTAAGCCTAAAAGTATGCACAGTAAATTTATATGTTACCTATCAGTCATCAAACGATATTGGTTTCAACCCTTCATAGGATGGATTTTTATGCTAGTATGTTAATAAAACAAAAACCTTAACCGAAATCTTACGAACTTTACACTTTGAGTGCATGCTTCAACACATTTTCATCATCTCTCGACATCTAATACTGTTCTCACTCCTCTACACCAGCGCCCTTGTATATTCATTCTGCTGCTTTTGCCATAAGTTAGAATCTTTATGACTATTTGGTAGTGCTGCCATTGCGTTCGCTTTCAATTCGCAGGAGCCCGCCCTGCCCGCTCATCGCTGCGCTTTTTATGGCACATAACAAAAACAACAACTTAATATTTTTCTTTTTTTTCCCCCATGTGGGCTGGCGTCAAGCATTAAAAGCGTTATTTTTTCGATTTTTTGTTTTTTTTTTTGTTTGCATTCATAAAAAAACTAGTTATGCATATATTATAAGATAATCAAAATTGGTCTAAGACGAAAAAGACAGAATCAGTTGCAGGCTGTCATAATCATAAAAAAAATCTTTTTCCTTATATTTGAAATTCCCACACAGAGGGACAGAGGGACACACATAAAATGAGGTGTAAATTTGTAAAAAATATATAGCACAAAATACACAGCTGATATTTAAATCAAACGAAAAGAAAACTCTATCAAAACATTCAGAACGAAAAATGAAATTTATAGCAAAAGAAAAAAAACAGTAACGAGTACTCTTCAAAAAAATTTAAATGTTTCAATAATTGGCTAAACACAACCTCCTTCAAGAAAAATATGTTCCTTAAAATATGCTTGTCAAAACTTTTCTTTTTATACTCTTTGTTTTAACCTTTTTACTGTTAACAATAATGTTCAAAAAATTTGCCACCAAAAGGTTATTCTTGCGGTAAGTTGACCATGAAGAGCTAATTTTTTCTTGACGCTTCTGAAAACGCTGCCTTTTTTGTGGAATATTTTTTCTTGTTTTTGCTTTATAGCTGCTTTCATTGATTTTCATTTTCAATTAAAAATTTTTCGCTGGTGATTCAGCAACTTTGTATACGGGACGGGTGGGCGGTCATAACCCACAGAAGATCCATGAACAGCAGCTGCGTTAAAGTTCCAGTAAACGCAGAAAGACAGTGAAATGATAAAAAAAAATTTGAAGTGGCGGGCAGGCTGGATGAATTTAAATACCTGGCCGCATCCTTGTTGTTCTACATCATCATCATCATCTTCTGCTTAAGGCAATGAGGGAAAAAAGTTAAAAAAGTTCAAAAAGTTTTAAAAGTTGATGTGTTCTTTTAAGCTAACTACAAGAAAAAAAATTCTGAAGAAGCACATTAAATCAATTAGAAACAAAGTTTATGGGTTAAAAACTTACCCCAAATTTACTGAACTTTAACACACAATTTTATCCTTATCATTTTTAATGTTTTTTTTTCATTGAAATTTAATTTTTTGTTTTTGTTCTCATAAATTTACCCCAATATTGCTATTTTTCTTCTCTCTGCTTACTGCCTTTATTTAGTCTGTACCCTCGCTAATTTAATTATTTAAATTAATAAAATATTCCTGCTATTAGAGCATTATTCCTATCCCGTTGTATGCCACATAATATGCTATACTGCTTCATCAAACCTCACACACCCCCTTAAACTCACATATGCCCGACAACATGGCGCTCCTTAGCTCAGCTCGACTCGCCTGTACAGCGTTGCCATAAAAACTTATACAAATGACATATAAATTAAATGCTTGGGAAAACAACAGTTTGCAAAAAGCAAAAAAAAAAATTATCCAAAAGAATGGTATTAAAAATATACAAGCACAAGAACAAATGTATGTGTATAAATTGCTATTATGTTATTATTTTCTAGCTGGCACAAAAAATATGTTTTCCTTTTTTGACAGCATATTATAATAAAAGTTCATTAAACTCACACGCAATGTTTGAATTCAGATACAAGCATGTATGTGTGTGTCTGTAAAGGCTTTTTAAAGCTTTATTTATTACAATGTGTTGAATATATTATAATTTTTAATTTTGAATTTGTATCGATGATATCAAAATTTAAACTTGAAATTTTTATCGATTTAAACAATTCGAATTTAAATACTGAGAATAACATGTTCTTACCAGCACATAACTTTCAATTAAGCTTGCGACAAAGCTATAGTAAAATAAAATTTAAATTATATTTTAAGGCTTTCTGCCCTCGCGATAAAAGAGGTTTTTTGCTATCCAAACCTTTCTAAAAGTACGGATATGTCTTACTTGACATGCAAGATAAAAGTTGCAACGCAGTAACCGTTCCAAAAGAAACAAGACAAAAATTGAAAAAGATAAAACTTTTTAATTAAGACTTTTAAATTAAGAAATTAAAACTTTAAGTATTAAAACTTACAAAATAAAAGTTGCAAAAGTTACATGATGGAAAAATAAAAATAGAAAAAGATACAGGATTGAAGTTGTAATAATACAAAATCAAAAACGCAAAAGATACAAAATTAATCTAACAAAAGATACGAGATAAGAAAAATAAAAGATGAAAGATGAAAATTGCAAAAGATACAAGATGAAAGTTGCAAAAGATACAATACAAAAAAAAAATAAAAAAAAAACAAATTAAAGTTATAAAGCATCAGCCACAAGATACTAGATAAAAGTTGCGAAAAATACTAGATAAAATTTGGAAAGATATTAGCTAAAACTTGGAAAGATACAAGATACTGGACAAAATTTGTAAAAGATGAAAGATACGAGAAACAAGATACAAGATAAAATTTGTAAAAGATACAAGATACTGGAAAAAAGATAATAGATGAAAGATACAGATACAATATACAAAATACAAGATACAAGATACAAGATACAAGATACAAGATACAAGATACAAGATACAAGATACAAGATACAAGATACAAGATACAAGATACAAGATACAAGATACAAGATACAAGATACAAGATACAAGATACAAGATACAAGATACAAGATACAAGATACAAGATACAAGATACAAGATACAAGATACAAGATACAAGATACAAGATACAAGATACAAGATACAAGATACAAGATACAAGATACAAGATACAAGATACAAGATACAAGATACAAGATACAAGATACAAGATACAAGATACAAGATACAAGATACAAGATACAAGATACAAGATACAAGATACAAGATACAAGATACAAGATACAAGATACAAGATACAAGATACAAGATACAAGATACAAGATACAAGATACAAGATACAAGATACAAGATACAAGATACAAGATACAAGATACAAGATACAAGATACAAGATACAAGATACAAGATACAAGATACAAGATACAAGATACAAGATACAAGATACAAGATACAAGATACAAGATACAAGATACAAGATACAAGATACAAGATACAAGATACAAAATACAAGATAAAAGATAAAGATACAAGATACAAGATACAAGATACAAGATACAAGATACAAGATACAAGATACAAGATACAAGATACAAGATACAAGATACAAAATACAAGATACAAGATACAAGATACAAGATACAAGATACAAAAGATAAAAGTATGGATATGAATATGAATATGAATATGAATATGAATATGAATATGAATATGAATATGAATAGGAATATGAATATGAATATGAATATGAATATGAATATGAATATGAATATGAATATGAATATGAATATGAATATGAATATGAATATGAATATGAATATGAATATGAATATGAATATGAATATGAATATGAATATGAATATGAATACGAATATGAATACGAATATGAATATGAATATGAATATGAATATGAATATGAATATGAATATGAATATGAATATGAATATGAATATGAATATGAATATGAATATGAATATGAATATGAATATGAATATGAATATGAATATGAATATGAATATGAATATGAATATGAATATGAATATGAATATGAATATGAATATGAATATGAATATGAATATGAATATGAATATGAATATGAATATGAATATGAATATGAATATGAATATGAATATGAATATGAATATGAATATGAATATGAATATGAATATGAATATGAATATGAATATGAATATGAATATGAATATGAATATGAATATGAATATGAATATGAATATGAATATGAATATGAATATGAATATGAATATGAATATGAATATGAATATGAATATGAATATGAATATGAATATGAATATGAATATGAATATGAATATGAATATGAATATGAATATGAATATGAATATGAATATGAATATGAATATGAATATGAATATGAATATGAATATGAATATGAATATGAATATGAATATGAATATGAATATGAATATGAATATGAATATGAATATGAATATGAATATGAATATGAATATGAATATGAATATGAATATGAATATGAATATGAATATGAATATGAATATGAATATGAATATGAATATGAATATGAATATGAATATGAATATGAATATGAATATGAATATGAATATGAATATGAATATGAATATGAATATGAATATGAATATGAATATGAATATGAATATGAATATGAATATGAATATGAATATGAATATGAATATGAATATGAATATGAATATGAATATGAATATGAATATGAATATGAATATGAATATGAATATGAATATGAATATGAATATGAATATGAATATGAATATGAATATGAATATGAATATGAATATGAATATGAATATGAATATGAATATGAATATGAGTACGAATATGAATATGAATATGAACATGAATATGAATATGAATATGAATATGAATATGAATATGAATACGAATATGAATATGAATATGAATATGAATATGAATATGAATATGAATACGAATACGAATATGAATATGAATATGAATATGAATATGAATATGAATATGAATATGAATATGAATATGAATATGAATATGAATATGAATATGAATATGAATATGAATATGAATATGAATATGAATATGAATATGAATATGAATATGAATATGAATATGAATATGAATATGAATATGAATATGAATATGAATATGAATATGAATATGAATATGAATATGAATATGAATATGAATATGAATATGAATATGAATATGAATATGAATATGAATATGAATATGAATATGAATATGAATATGAATATGAATATGAATATGAATATGAATATGAATATGAATATGAATATGAATATGAATATGAATATGAATATGAATATGAATATGAATATGAATATGAATATGAATATGAATATGAATATGAATATGAATATGAATATGAATATGAATATGAATATGAATATGAATATGAATATGAATATGAATATGAATATGAATATGAATATGAATATGAATATGAATATGAATATGAATATGAATATGAATATGAATATGAATATGAATATGAATATGAATATGAATATGAATATGAATATGAATATGAATATGAATATGAATATGAATATGAATATGAATATGAATATGAATATGAATATGAATATGAATATGAATATGAATATGAATATGAATATGAATATGAATATGAATATGAATATGAATATGAATATGAATATGAATATGAATATGAATATGAATATGAATATGAATATGAATATGAATATGAATATGAATATGAATATGAATATGAATATGAATATGAATATGAATATGAATATGAATATGAATATGAATATGAATATGAATATGAATATGAATATGAATATGAATATGAATATGAATATGAATATGAATATGAATATGAATATGAATATGAATATGAATATGAATATGAATATGAATATGAATATGAATATGAATATGAATATGAATATGAATATGAATATGAATATGAATATGAATATGAATATGAATATGAATATGAATATGAATATGAATATGAATATGAATATGAATATGAATATGAATATGAATATGAATATGAATATGAATATGAATATGAATATGAATATGAATATGAATATGAATATGAATATGAATATGAATATGAATATGAATATGAATATGAATATGAATATGAATATGAATATGAATATGAATATGAATATGAATATGAATATGAATATGAATATGAATATGAATATGAATATGAATATGAATATGAATATGAATATGAATATGAATATGAATATGAATATGAATATGAATATGAATATGAATATGAATATGAATATGAATATGAATATGAATATGAATATGAATATGAATATGAATATAAATATAAATATAAATATAAATATGAATATGAATATAAATATGAATATAAATATGAATATAAATATGAATATAAATATGAATATAAATATAAATATGAATATAAATATGAATATAAATATGAATATGAATATGAATATGAATATGAATGTGAATATGAATATGAATATGAATATGAGTATGAATATGAATATGAATATGAATATGAATATGAATATGAATATGAATATGAATATGAATATGAACATGAATATGAATATGAATATGAATATGAATATGAATATGAATATATAGGCCTAAGCATAAGCTTATGTAGTAGCAAAAGCCTACGCGTAAGCATAAGCTTAAGCATGAGGTAAAAAAAGTGATTTAAAGATTTTATGTTTTCTATTCAATTTTTTCTTCTACCACTTTTAAACACATAGTTCTAAAGTGGGAGCCTTAAACACATTTAATAGCAGCCATTTCTTTAGTACATCCTCTCACGCTGTGTTTTAGATAAACAAAAATAATTTTGCCTTTACTTATTCAATATCTAATCACATGCTTTATTTAGTATTCCACTTTATAGCTCCTCAGCAAGAATCTGATTGCAAAACATTAATTGAACTCGATACTATCGTTAAGCCTGTAGGGACATTTTTAATGAAAAAAAAACCTCTTAATACATGCTACAAAGAAAACTCATTTTCGAAAATGTTCTTTCTGAAGAAAATATCTTTTATTCAAATATTCATTTGGCATAAAAACCTCAATGTCGAATCCATTATCCTTCAAGCGAGCAACCCAATTGGAATCTGTCATCATTAGTTTTGCTCACATAAAACTTTTAGTCAAAGCTAACTTAATTATGGTGTTTGTGGCCGTTGCTGCCACCAAGTTTCTTCTTTGCTAAGCAAAGAAAATGAAATCATATAGTTAATTAGCATAATTATCTATTATTAAATTATTTATACAAAATTTGCCTGCACCACGGTTGCATACTTTTCCATGGTACAGAAGTTGATTAAAGTTCGCAGAATTCAAATCTTTAGTGATTTTATATGTTGCCGGTGCGCTTAAAGTTTGTTTTCTCAACGTTTTCTTTTTTTGTATTTTTCTTTGTTTTTGTCTTAGACCATTAATAAAAGTTGCTCTCTTGTGGCTTTCTTTGCACTTGCAGCCATAAATATATTTGTATGTGTACAATGGAGAGTGTGAGTTTCTGTTTGTGTGTGTTATTTTATGTGCGCGCGGGAAATTGAAATTCGCTGAAGACACGCAATGCCGACATTTATTTGGTTTATTTTCGTTTTTTTCTTTTTTTTTATTACGAATAAAATTTACACACAACACTCAACTTTTCGCAACACCCATTGTTTTGTTCTAATGGGCCAGAAAAGCACTGCTGCCCTGAATGTTGAATGTTGGGCGGATGTTTGGAAAATTTGCTAAATGTTGGGTAATTAAACGTTGACAGCGTGGGTGAAAGAAAGATTTAACTCTGGTTGCGGCTTGACGAGCGTGAAAAAGCAAATTATAACAAGCATCAATAAAGTTTGAAAAACAGTATCGTAGCCATATTTAAGATAATTTATGCAATCACTTCTAATGCCAATAGAAGTCATAAATTAAACTTTTTATGCTCAAAAAACCATGACATCAACAAGTTCAAATTTATAGAGGAGATTTTTAAGATGGTGTGCTAAAATATTTGCACCCCATTTTGCCTCACTCATATAAAATTTTTAAGTTTTTTTTTATCAGATTCCCAGTCAGTCAAGCAGAAAATATAAAAAAATCTCTTAAATCTTTGTTTTGATAAAAATTCGATTTATCAAAGTTTATAAAGATAAATAAAAAAAAATCGAAATTTTGCGCAACATTTCTTCGAATACAGCCAAAAGTAGGCTACATTTCTGCTTCACACATTTATGCTTCTTCATTTATACAAATGTACCAACTTTAAACAAATCATCTTTTGTACATCTTGCCGTAGTTGAAGTAAAATTTTGGCATTTCAAGCAACATCAACAAAAAATCAAATCATTCAAGGGAGTCAGTCGAAGTAGAGTCGAATGGATTTCCATTCAAGAAATGAGCAAACATTTAGGGAGAATATTGTGGAAACCAAAATAAGGCACAAGAAATAAAAACCTTCATATGCTACGCAATACGTTTTCTTATTAAATGCTTTTTCTTTATTTCATTCTTTTTTTCTCTTCATGCTTTCCTCTGCAATCAGTGATTGATGATCAAATAAATTATTGACGCATAAAGTAGCAATAAAAATGAAAATACGAGAATTACAAATACAAAAAGGAAGTTAAGCAGGGAGTAGGGGGCAAACAAAAATATAGGTCATAAGAGGAAATGGAGAAATTTTTGAAAAACACTGAAGATATGAACATTCAGCGATTTGTAATGCCGCGACTGAGATTTGCTTAATGCGGTTACTTGAAGAAGCAAAAAGATTACTTGCTGCATTATAAATACTGTGAACAAATAAAAATTAAGATTTATTTGTATGCTTTTGGCGCCACGACGTATGCCCGGAACGCCACAATTGAGAAACTTAATTAAATGTCAGGGTTAATGAAGTTTAATAAACCGATAATCCTACAAAAACTTAAAGTAACCGAATTTGAAAGAACTTTACATGCCTTTAAGGCATGATGCTGTGAAATTTATTTCCAAGCCTGAATTTTAGGCCAAATTGGGTCAAATTTAAAGCATTATCTATAACAGCACCAAATTTGCAGTTATCGGTTATCTGTTCGACCCTACAGCCCTGTTGGTTTTTTTTTTTGTGTTTTGTTTTTGTTTGCTTGCTGGCCGCCGTTGAGGGTGTTCAAGCATTAATTTATGCTTAATTTATTTAATTGTTATTGCCATGGTTTTTTGTACTTTTGCCGAAATTGGCAACAAATTGAGGAAAATGAAAATCAATTAGATTGATTAATGTGGAGTTTTTTATGTGCTTGGCTGAGTGTGTGTGTGTGTGTGTGTGTGTGTGGTTAACTACATGAGGAAAATATCCATTAAATATTGTGTGTAAGCGACTAAGGACCAAGCAAATAAAAACGAAAAACAAACATGATCAACATAAAAATAAGTTTTTTTTTATTGCTGGAGCTTTGTTTTTAGATGCCTTGTTTCAAATTTATTGATTACGCGCTTGGCTAAAGTTAATAATGTGCAAATTTACAAGCATAAAAATTTGCAAAATTTTGTTCCAATAGCACTAAAAAGCTTTCTAAGTTTCAGTCAGAAAATACCAAAAAGTGTGTGATTTTATATTTAATGAGTTAGAAATTAATTGAAGAGTTCAAAAATAGTTTTTTTAGAAATTTCCCTTTTTTTGGGAAATTTTTCCAATCTTAGGGAAATTTTTGTTTTAAGCTCTATATTGCCATTAAAACATAACTGAACGTTGATAACATCAAAATAACAATGAATTTTAAGATACTTGTGCATTTTATGACTTAAACTCTTGTCATTTGATTAATATGGTTCTTCAAACAAGTTTGTAATGCATGTATTCTAATTTAAAACTTATTTTAAACTATAAAATATAAGTTTTAAAAATTTCCCTTTTTGGGAAATTTATCAAAACTTTGGTAAATTTGAATGTTTCTTGTTATAAACGACCTTTGGCAGTGGAAATGCTAAAATTAACAAGAAATGTAATAAAATAATAACATATAGGTTTAAACAGTATACTTTTGACGACTTTTTCTTCTTATTTGACGAGTTTTGATCTTCAAACAAGTTTTTGAAATAAATTCCTTTTTGAGCAATTGTTTTGAGCTATAATAAAAGAGTTTTAGAAATTTCCCTTTTTGGGAAATTTTTCAAAACCTGTTAGAAATTTTAGTTTTTCTTGTCATTAACGACCTTTGGCAGTGAAAATAATAAAATTAATTTTATTAAAATGGTAATATAATAAAATAATAACAAAAAAGTTTAAAAAGTATGCTTTTGACGACTAAATTTTTTCTTATTTGTTAGGTATTGTTCTTCAAACAAGTTTCTCACATATATTTCTTGTTTAAAAATTAGTTTTAGTTATAAAATATGAGTTTTAAAAATTTCCCAAAAAAGGAAATTTTTCGAAACTTATAAAAATTCAAATTTTTTTACGCTATAACGAATTGTTACATTGGAAATGTCAAACTTAACTTAAAACAGAACATAAAATAAATAAAATTATTAAACTTGTGCTGTAACGATCTGAACTTCTGTTATTTGATATTCCTGCTTCGAGCTAGTTTCTTATATATTTTTCTTATATTAAAGTAGCGTTAATAATAAAAAAGTTAGTTTTTTAGCCTTTTTGGGAAATTGTTCAAAGTTTAAGGAAATGTGGATTTTGCTTGTAAAAAACTATTTTAGTAGTGTAAATGCTGTGCTTTATGTATACCATTACATGATAATAAATTAAATAATTTGAATAATTGTGCTTTAGCGACATTATCTCTTGTTATTTGATAATATTGTTCTTCATACAAGTTTGTACCATATTTTTTCGAATTAAAAACTTATTTAAAGCTATACAATATGAGTTTTTAAAATTTCCCTTTTTGGGAAATTTATTAAAACTTTGGGAAATTTAATTTTTCTCGTAATTAAAAACCTTTAGCAATCAAAATGGTGAAATAAACAGGAAATTTAATAACATTAAACCAAAAAAGTTTTAAAAAGTATGTTTTGACTACTAGATGTCTTGTTATATGATGAGTATTGTTCTTTAAACTAGTTTTCCACTTATTTTTTTTATCAAATAATTGGTTTCAGCTTTAAAATATTAGTTCTAAAAATTTCCCAAAAAAGGGAAACCTTTTTTTCTTCTATTGAAGCAGGTTTTTTAATAAAAATTATTTCTTAAAATTTCCCTTTTTGGGAAATTTTTCAAAATTTGAGGAAATTTTGATTTTGCTTGTAAATAACGATTTTTAACAGTGCAAAGGCTATACTTTACAGGAAGCATAACAAAAACATAAATTTAACTTTAAAAACTAGTGTTTTGCCAACCTCATTTCTTGCTATACGATGAATATTGTTCTAGAAACAACTTTGTAAACTGTTGTTTAAATCTATAAAAAAATAAAAGTAAAAATTTCCCTTTTTGGGATATTTTCGAAACTTTACAAAATTGACACTTTTCTCAAAAATAACGAATTATAGTAATAAAATTGGTAAAATTTAAACAAAAATAAATATATGTCTGTATTTAGCACTTTTTGGCTTTAAAGTATAAAAATTTTTTTAAAGAAAGAGATAGAGTTTTGGCAAAATATCACTATTTCCGATCTTCTTTGATTAATATTGGTTATCATAGATGCCTGTAATATATTTTTTCTTATACACAAATTAGTCTCAGCCTTAAAATACGAGTTTTAAAAATTTGACCTTTTTGGGAAATTTGTCAAAAGTTGAGAAAATTTAAAATTTAAAAAGCGTTTATTTTTCAAATTCCTACAAAAATTAAGAATTTTAACTCAAATATCTATACAATATAAAACAACTCGCTGAAAAACGTAATTTTCTCACAATTTTTTCCTTATGAAAATAAAAAGCTTACCTGAGTAAGCAATAAAGTGTTGTTTTCACATTTTTTTTTTTTTTTATCGTTTCACAATTTTGCTGCGTCTATTCTTATATTTTCCATTGAAATTGAACCCGAAAATAATTTGTCATAAATATATTGGTTTTCAATCTACTGCCCTTCAATGGTCTAAAAAGAAGAAAAAATAAAAACCAATTTCTCAAAGTACTTTTTATGTGTTGTTTTTTTGCGCTCAATTGCGTTTCAAATTGTATTAAATTTCACAACAACAAAGAATAAAATAATAAAAAAAGTAAACTTGACACTAAGTGAATTGAAGCGGTTATTTTTGTGCTTACTTAAGGAATTTAGTTGGTGTTGGTTTTATTTTGTATGCCAGACAAAAAACAAATATGAAGCTGTCAGAAATTTAAAATTAATAACATTGAGCTGGGTATTATTTTATTTTCTTTATTTTTATTTTTAATTTTAAAATGATTTTCTGCGCTACTTTATCGACTTATGTTTATTTTGATTGAATGGAATTGAATTGAATTGAAGTTTTTAATAAAAAATCAATTTATTTGGATTATAGAGCTTCCTTCCGTCGCTGTAGGTGGCTGGCTGGCTGACTGGCTGATACAAATAAATAAAGAAGTGTTGAGCGGTTGTTGTTAGAATGCAAACAAGTCTTAAGTTGGTTTATTATTCAAAGAGATAAAACGTATTGAATATGATTTTGAATGTAAATGAACTCCATTAGATAAACGACATCGATGACTTCGCAGGAGTTTTTTTAGTTTTTTGTGCTACCGCAAGTGTTGCTGCCGTCAACTCATCGATTCTAGCCCACATTTTTTGCAAAATTTGCATAAAGTTTCATCTGGGCAGAATATTATTATATGTAAATACAATGATTGTTGCTTGTTTATACTTTTCAAACCAATCCAATTATAAATGTATACAATTATTTATATGCTTCTGAATATTGTTTATATCACGTTCCAAAAATGATTCACACACAATGGTTTTATTTATAAATATTTCTTTTTTGCTTATTTCTGATAAAACAACATTCTTTGTTTCGAATCCATCAGATGACTAATGATTGCATTTTGTAGTAGCTTGATTTTAAAAATTTCCCATTTTTTACGCACATGTTCTGGTATTATTTTTTTTTTGCTTTTTTATTTACAGAATTCTGTGCTGCATGTTAAGTGTTTCGATTAAAAGCTTATATAAACAAGAGTTGCTTGTTTAATCGCCGCTATGGTGGCTGGCGTTGGCGCTGTCTCAACAACCATTACAGCAGCAACAACAACAAGAAAAACACAAATGTCTACAGTAAACAACTCTGTATGTCTGACACGCTTGACTTGTCAAATCGTTTACCTTCAATTTGCGCACATTGACTTCCGCCAGCTAGGTGAAAATGCAAAAAAACAAAAAAAAAAAAACGAAGAAAATGTCAAGTTCTTTGCAATTACAGGCTTGTTAACAATTGTTGTGTGTGTGTGTGTGTGTGTGTGTTTTGAAAACCAGCAGCAGGCTAGTTGCATTATTTGTACCCAGTATGAGTGTTTTCATATGTTAGCTGACTGCGCTTAAATCGTTCGTTAAAACTGTGCGTTTAATGCATGCATTTATTTGCATATCGTTGATTGGATTGTTTGTATGCGCAGAGATTTTATATAAATTTATGATTGTGTTGTGTTTTTACTTTTTGAAAATATTAAAAAGTCCTAACTACTTGCTAAAATGATGAAAATTTCAAAATTTGATCTGATTGTAAAATTTCCCAAAAAGGGAAATTTTTAAATTTTTCAGAATATAAAATATTTAAACACCAGTTTAAAGTATTTTTAAAAATTTGTAAAAAATAAAGCTCGGGAAAAATTTCCCTCCAAGGGAAATTTTGAAAACAAAAGAAAATACCGATTGTAAATAGCTAAAATTGAATTTCATGGAATTTTTAACCACATTACGAATTAAAAAAAAATCCCTTCCAGGGAAATTTGTAAAAACTAAGGAAAATGTTAAATTTCCTAACAAAAAAATGTATCTAAATAAACAAGTAAACAGTTTCTCTTCACTCTTTTAGCATATCAACAATAGTTTTAAGCTGAAATATGCAAAAATTGTCGCATTCTCCTTTCTAAGAACAAATTATACGTACATTTTACTATGCAAGATGTGCTTATCACATTTCTGCACGTTTTTGCTCTTCACATGTGTTATTAACATTAACAACAAATAAAGAAAACTCTGCAGCATGCAAGGATTTTAATGGGCAAACAAAAACTAACAAGAGCTCGAAATAATCCTATGAACTAAACAAAACAACAAAACAAAAGAAAACAATAGCTTTAAACTAAAAAAGCAGAAAACCTAGAAAACCAAATATCAACAGATGCGATCAGATTGACAAACAAGTGCCAGTCAACACAAAGCATCAAGCTATGTATGTGCAGTTGTCCAGACCACTATCAAAGACCGAAACTAGCCATAACCAAGAAACGACCAGTCAAGTCCAGTCAAACAGATTGCATTGGTTGGATGTGGCATGGCTGCTGAGTGCAGAACGAAAACGATTACAAGTCAAGCCAAAGAGTAGATTGAAATAATAAGAAGCTGCAACAGACAGCAACTAAAACAAAAAAAATTTAAAAAAAAAAACAAAGCAAACTGACACAAAAAAGCAACAGAACAAATATGAAGCCAAAGAGTTGACTTTAAGATGTGAACCTGTTCAGTGAACAAGAAAATACATGGGAATACGTTGGGAATACGAAATACCTATAAAGCAGAACTAAAAAAAAAACAACAAAAAATTCAATGTGCAGCAAGGCACTGAAAGAGACAGCAGAAAAAAAAATTGAAATAAATTAAAACAAGAGTAAGAGTATAAAAAAACCAACAAGTCGACGACGACGAACTGATTCAATTATATTTTAACAAACTGCAAAAGAACCGGAAAATGGTAAAGGTCTGGAATATGCGACTAGTATGCGAATGAAGCAGTAAAGGTTCGAGTTGGAGGGGTCATGTTGAACGGACGACAAGCCGCACGTAATTTAAGAACTTGCAGGCACCCAGCAATAAAAAAAACTGTTTTTAAAATCTGGGTTTTCGTCATATTTTGAATGAAAAAAATACTGAAATCTTAAAGATATAAACTATCTTAAAGAATAAATGAGAAAAAATCTTAAGAAATATTAAAGAAATACTGCTCAAAAGTAGATAATTACTAAAAACTTAATTTTGCGAATTTTTGTGAATTTCGGCTGTACTAACGCTGCTTTTTTGGTTACAAAACAAAATTTCCCAAAAAGGGAAATTTTTAAAAACAATTCTTTCTGCTTAATTTTTGTCAATTATGCTGTTAAAACATAATTTTTCTGTTAAAATAAAAATTTCCCAAAAAGGGAAATTTTTACCTAATACCTAATTTTAATTTCTGATCATAAACCGTTACAGAATTATGTTCTTATGACCAATGAACCACAATTTATCAGCCGCTGTTCGTCGTAAACCAAAAAGCAGTGCTAACTGACTAGCAATTGTTACAGTTCTTATCATTGTCTTTTAATTGGCATTTTTGAAATATTTCTTTTGGCAAAGATGTATAGACCAATTCACAGATCTCTTCGTTTTTGTACTGGGTTAAGTGACTCGAAAAATATTTGTGAGCAGGTTACCATTTATTATGTTGCAAGAACAAATATGCATGCATGCAGGCAAGAACGCATTGCAAAACGACGCACTAACGAACAGGATTCCGCAGGCATACAAATTTTAGAAATTGCTTAAGAAAAACTCCACTTTAATAATATTGTAGCATTTTATTTTCGATGAAAATTTGTAAACTCTCAATGTAATTCCTTAAAAGAATCTAAAAAATAAGCCTATGCAAAGGTACTTTAAGTTGATTAAATTTAAGTAAGTAGTCTTATTTTATTGAATTTACAACAAAAATTTAAATCTCCTTGTGTAAAAACAAAAATTTTTTGTTTCCAATAAAAATATGTTGAAGAAAAGTAATTTAAAATATTATAAATTCAAAAATGATCAGATAAATAGTTTGTCAATAAAATTTCCTAGAATTTAAAGTAAAACAAATAAATAACTAAATAACTAAAAATAAACCTAAGTAAAGCTACTGCTTAGGCTAAAGCTAGATTTAATTTAAGCAAATTAAGTCTTATTTTATGCAATTTTTAATAAAAATTAAAATTTCCTTGCATAGAAAAATTTCCCATAAGAAGGAAATTTTAATTATTTCCAAGTTGTTTTGATTTTTGGTCAATATACGTTGAAGAAAATTAATTTTAAATATTATTTATTGGAAAATGTTGAGATAAATGGGTTTTCAATTAAATTCCCTGGAATTACTTAAGATTAAAATAAGAAAAATTGTGATTCAATTTAAGGAAACAGTCTTATTTTATATAATTTATAACAAAAATTAAAATTTTCTTGTGAAAAAAAAAATTTCCCAAAAAAGGGAAATTTTTATTGCTTACAAAATTTTTTATTTTCAATCAAAATATGTTGAAGAAAAGTAATTTAAAATATTATAAATTGAAAAATGATGAGACAAATATGTATGTTCTCAATAAAATTCCCTGAAACGACTTAAAATTAAACCAAGTAAAAAGCAAATACTTTTAAATAAACATAAGTACAGATACTTAAATGTGATTCAATTTAAGAAAATAGTCATTTTTCATGTAATTTATAACAAAAATGAGAATTTCCTTGCATAGAAAAAATTTACATAAGAGCGAAATTTTTATTATTTCCATTTTTTTTTTATAATTGGTCCAATACGTTGAAGAAAAATAATTTTATATATATTATTTATTGAAAAATGTTGAGATAAATGGGTTTTCAAATTTCTGGAATTAAAAACTTAAGATTAAAAATTAAAAAAATTAAGAATTAAAACAAAAGTTAAAATTTTCTTGTGTAAAAAAAAATTTCCCAAAAAGGGAAATTTTCATTATTTACTTTTTTTTTTGTTTTTGGCAAAGATACGTTGAAGAAAATTAATTTAAAATATTATTTATTGAAAAATTATGAGATGAATTGGTTTACAATAAAATTCCCTGGAATTACTTAAAATTAAACCAACCAAAAAAGCAAATAATTTAAAATAAACGTAAGTTAATGTACTCAAATGTGATTCAATGTAAGCAAATAGTCTTATTTTGTGTAATTTATAACAAAAATTAAAGTTTCCTTACATAAAAAAAAATTCCAAAAATAAGATATTTTTACTAAATCAAAATATTTCATTTTTTGTCAAGATACGTTGTAGAAAACTAATTTTAAATATTATAAATTGCGAAATGGTGTGATTTAAAGTTTCTGTCATTGTCGTTTAAGCATAAATATTAGTCATCTACACCGTTTTTTTTTTTTACAGCGCTGTATTTTCAATAAAAAAACAAACTGCAGTCACAGAAACTTAAAAATCTTTAGCCATTTTTTATAATTAATGTTGGATACTGAAAAAAATGTTAAAAAAAAAATGAATGAATATCTCAATAACACTAATTTTTTGCTGCACAAAAGTAGAGTTTTAAATTTTCCACTTAATTTGAAACTTGCTAACTTTGTGCTAATCCGCACAAAAAAACCTGACTTTCTTTATTCCAACTTCAGTAACGACTTGAGCATGTTTTTAATTTTGTTTTTATTCCCTATCTTTTGCTATAGAATGTAACCGGCATCCTGGGCAACACTGTAAGCATGCTTTTAAAACAGCTTTAGTCAGCAAAAAATAAAAACCCATACCCATATGTATGTGTGAAAAAAAGCCAACTTTAACGCACTTGCTTAACATACAAACGAGAAATTACAAATACAATGTTAAAGTTTCGCTATGTAAGAGATAAAAGTAAAAAAGTAGAATAAAGCAAAAAAGTTTTTAGCATTCGCAAACATATTCGAGATTCGAGTGAGTTGCTATCTGATATTGCAAGCAAAAGTGCTGCAACAATGTAAAAGCTACTATAAAAAGAAGCTCAAGGTTATTATACTATCACAAAGGCAATAAAATCCTACACAATATTTGCAATTGCAAATACGTGGAATATTAGTGTGAGTGTGTGTGTGTGTGTGCAATTTAAATGCTCCACTTAAAATGTAAAACTATTGACTAAGCTGGCTTTGTTAGTAATGAAAAAGCACAAATGCATGTTTTTGAAGTCGTGCAAAGTTACCCATAGTAGATTTGAGTAATTTTGTCAATAAAATAATCCTTAAATCGCAAAAACAATAACTTGAAAATATGTTGATGTAATTTTATTTTCTAAACAGCTTAGTTTTGCAATTTGTGATAAAAATACAAATTTCCCAAAAAAGGGAAATTTTTTATTTGCACTAAATTTTGCAGTCCGACTTGTGGCAAATTGTTTTTCTTACAAAAAATAAATTTCTCTGTTGAAAAAAAAATTTCCCAAAAAGGGAAATTTTTTATTCGCATCAAAATGTCTTGTCCTCTTATTAAAATGCATCAAAAAATATAATCTAAAATTTTTTTTACACAGTCTATTTAAGACGATTTTGCTTGTAAAAATATGAATAAATTCAATCAAATATAGCCAGCAATACATTTATTATTGCTTAATAAGAAGCACTACATTTTGCATTCCGACTTGTGGCAAGTTGTTTTTCTTACAAAAAATAAATTTCCCTGTTGAAAGAAAAATTTCCCAAAAAGGGAAATTTTTTATTCGCTTCAGAATTTGTTGCCTCTTATTAAAATGCATCAAAAAATATAGTCTAAAATTTTTTTACACAGACCAAAGTCTATTAAAGACGATTTTGCTTGTAAAAATATAAATAAATTCAATAAAATATAGCCAGCAACACATTTATTATTGCTTAATAAGAAGCTGTCAATAAAAGCTTTACTGTATATCTTTCAACATGACTAAACAATAAATATTGTCAAAACGTTTAGCTCTGTTGCTGCCTGAGAAAATCGCATTCATAACCGTCATCAACAAATATGAATGCTCGCCCACCCACAGTCAGCATGTCAAATGTTGCCACCTACTGCTTGCTCTAATGCCATACATTCACGTTATTGTTGTCACAACAATCACAACTAGGACATTATTATCCTGTTTGACACGCACAAAAACGACACATGCATTGACAATGCATCAAAATAATATAAGATATGTTCCAGTTATATGTACATTTATTCTTGGGCTTGGTTCTGTCTCCTGTTGTTAAATATCAAATTTTCAGTACATATCTCATATTTCTGTTAGATGATGACACAAATCATTGGCAACAATCGCAACAACAACAAAAAAGAATACATTTTATGCATTATTTTTATCTGACAAGAGCAGCATGTAGAAAAGCGTGACATTTATGACAACTATTTGTGTTGACAGTTTAGTTTCTGACATAAAGAAAAGTAAGAAAGCACAGCACGTGACAAGTTGAGAAATTTTCCCATTTCTGTCATATTATTTATTTTTTCCCAAAATTCAATATATAAATAAGGCTTCTGTGTCGGAATGTGAAATTTCAAGTTTTCTGTCTTCTAAATTTGCCTTTTTATTTAAGTTTAAGAATTTAAATAGCAAAATATTAACTAAGGAAAATAATTTAAAAATTTACTTCGGATGATTAAAAGTGATGACATGATTGTTATATAAATTTTTTGTGTGTAGTCTAAACCTTAGAAAATTGCTGAAAAGTTTTTTTATGTAATGATATTTAAATTTCCCGTAATAGAAAAATTGCCCTTTTGTATGAAATTTTTATATCAGCAATATTTTTAAAACTGCATTAATAAACATTCAAAATCACTGTTTTTATTGATTTAGTGTCAAATTTGTGTGATTTGTATTATAAAATGTCCTATAAATAAACGTAGTTCTATTTTGAGTTCAATTTTTTAATGTTTTTTAAGAAAATTGAAAAAAAAAAAATGTTACATATTACATTAAAACATTATTATTTTGTCAAAATATTTAAATTTCACGTAATGGAAAAATTTCCCTTATTTGGGAAATTTTTATTTCTACTATTTTTTTTTTAAAACTGAATTGATAATTATTCAAAACGATGCATTTTTATTGACTGGCTGTCAAATTTGTGTGCTTTTTATTATAAACTGTTATATTAATAACCGTAGTTCTATTTTAATCTAAATTTTTTAATATTTTTTAAGAAAATTAAGATTTCCTTTAGGAAAAATTTGACATACAGTATCGGACAAAACATTTGCAACTGTGAAACATTTCTTAAAAAATCATAAAAAATCCAAATATTTTTGAAAAATAATGTTTATTTGATTTGAAAAGTAACAAACATGTTTTAATACTTTGTTAAACTGAGGTAATTAACATGAAATGTTCTTCTTTAAAAAAATAAAAACTTTACTTCACATCAAATCTATAGATGGACTAGACAAAATTAATTAAATTTGTAACTAATTAACATTTGAGCAAAAATATTAATTTCAATTAATATTTAGTAGCGAATCCATTATTTGCTATAACTTCCCTGCAGCGACGTGGCATTGAGCTTATTAGTTGTGAATAATATCGATCGGAATTTCATTCCAGGCCGTTTGAATCCGTTGAAAAAAATCTATCGAATTTTTCACATTTTCATGGTTAATTCTGCGTTTTACTATCTCCCAAAGGTTCTCAATGGGGTTAAGGTCTGGGGATTGCGCGGGCCACTCCAAAACATTAATCTTATTGTCGCTAAACCAAGTTTTTATAAGCTTAGACGTGTGTTTGGGATCATTGTCTTGCTGGAACGTCCAGCGCAATGGCATTTCCCATTCAGCAAATGGCATCATCACGGTCTCTAATATCCTTTTGTATACATGCTGATCCATAATGCCGTCAATGCGGTAAATAGGGCCTACTCCTGCATCCGAAAAACATCCCCAGACCATAACATGCCCACCACCATGCTTGACAGTTTTGACGCAGTACGATACTTGAAGCCGTTTTCCTCTGGGTCGCCTAACCCTGGTCATACCATCACTGCCAATCAAATTGAATTTCGATTCATCCGAAAAGAGGACCGATTTCCATTGTTCAACTGACCAATTAAGGTGTCTTTTTGTAAATAGAACACGTTTGCTTTGGTTCCGCTTTGAAATCAAAGGTTTTCTGGCTGGGCGACAAGAAGGTAAGCCAGCATCAACCAAGCGACGACACACAGTTCTTGAAGAAATTGGCAACTGGTACTCTTCGACAAGTTGTGGAGCAGATGCAAAAGGTTTTTTCTTCACATGTCTCACTAGCAAGTTGTCAACTCTTCGTGTCGTTTTACGTGGGCGACCTCCATGGTGCTCCACATCAATTTTTTTAGTTTTACGATACCGAGATATAATTCGCGAAATTGACGACTTATGCACTTTATACTTTTCTGAAATGTCTTTTTGGGAAAGTCCGCTATTAAAGTCATTAATTATATTCGTACGGAGTGCTTTTCCGAATTTGTTTCGACTCATTTTTTCGAAATAGTTCTTTTTTTTATTATGTGGCTGCACAACCTTTCTTGCAAAATTGTTTTACAACTAACCTGAAAACTTCCCCAACTTAGTTAGAACTTGGAATGTTCTGCATAATTATCTGTTGGAGTAACGGATTTTTGTTGTTGCATATGAGTTGCAAATGTTTTGTCTCACTCAGAATTTTATGAGATTAGAATTTTAAGAGAAGATCTTGCAATTTAAGAGAGAAACATGAAATATATATATACGCTTGATGGTTTAATTACAAACAAAAATTACATGCAAAAAAATAATAGTACACTGTAAAATATTTTATATTTTTATCAAAATCCTTATTTTCGTAACGAGTTGCAAATGTTTTGTCCGATACTATAAATGAGAAAATTTTTTAAATTGCACAAAGTATTATTATATATGTAGAAATATTCAAATTTCCCGTAATGGAAAAATTTCCCTTATTTGGGAAATTTTTATTTCTGCAACTTTTTTTGCAAACTAAACTCATATAAACATTCAAAAACATACATTTTTATTGACAGATTGCCAAATTTGTGTGCTTTTTATAATAAACTGTAGAACCGTAGTTCTATTTGAAGTTAAATTTGTTAATGTTTTTTAAGAAAATTTAAATTTCGTTTAAAACAAATTTGACATAAATGAGAAATTTTTTTAACTTGCACAAAGCATTATTATATATGTCAAAATATTTAAATTTCCAGTCGTTAAATAAAATTCCCTTTTTTGGGAAATTTTTATTTCTGCATTTTTTAAAAACTGAACGTTCAAAAACATTATTATAAACTATCCTACAGTTATTCGTGGTTCTGAGTTCTGAGTTTGAGTTAAATTTTTGAATGTTTTTTTTCAAGAAAATTGAAATTTCCTTAAAAAATGCCATAAATGAAAAATTTCATAAATTGCTTGAAATAATTATTTTGTGTGTCAAAATATTAAATTTCTCGCTGTAAAAAATTTTCCCTTAGGGAAATTTTTAATTTGTACCATATTTTTAAACTGAATTGAAATATTTTTTGGCTGACTCATTCAAAAAATGACTTTCAAAGGCTTTTGTCGAAATGTTTGTGTTTTTTATTCAAATCTGGCTTTAGAATAACCATAGATAGTTTTTGAGAAGATTTTGAAAGAACAAAACATTCTTATTTTAGAGAATTAAAATTTTCCATTATTGAAAAAACTTGCATTTAAAGATTTGCACAGACCATTTAAAGACCATTCACAAAACTAAATTTTGAATATCAGTAGGATATTTTTCTTATAAATATAAATTTGTATTTTTATCATATGAACAATTTTTTCAAAACCTCGGTTTCTTATCTTAAACACTTTAAAAACGCTTCAAAGTTAATTTACTTCTCTTCAGTGCAAACGTTTGCAGTTCAATGAACTGCTGTCTTTTCATATGCAAAAGCAACAACAAGAAAGCAAAGAATGAAATCACAGAAATTATGATTGTTGTTAATTTTCACCATGTGTGGTTTTCATGTTTATTTTTCTACTCTATTTTTATTTTGTTTTAATGCTATTAACTTTTTTCGTTTTAATTGAATGCTTGAAACATAATCAAGCAGTTAATCGTCGAAGCAGCAATAATTAAGTGTTTTATGAGTGTGCGTTTGGCACGTGTCTACACACCTCCCTACTCACCCACTCTTAGTGGTATAACCACTTCTACTCTCACGTGTTTTAAAAAAATTTTGAATTGCAAATAAGAAATACAAAAAACACCAGCCGACAGAAACTGAGATACTTGACTGCTTGTCTGGCTGGTTCTTAAGTGTATCGATGTTTGTTGGCTTGTGTGTATGCGTCTGTATATTTGTTGAAAGAAGTAGGTATTTTGTAAGTAAATTTAATTTCATATACTACATGGTGCATGTGGTCCAAATTGAGTACAACCAAAGGATATATGCTGCAGCACTTGAGTCAATTTTACGCAAATAGCTTTCTATTTGTTCGTCCTTGTTTCTGTGTGCGTATGTGTTTGCTTCTCTTTGTATGTGTTTCAGTATTTGTCTGTATTTGTTTTACATACGATATTTGTTTGCCTTAATGCTTTGTTGTATTTATTATTCCTGTTCTTCCTGTTTGAAATGCATTTTTATTATCTTGCAACACATACAACACATACATAAAATATGCATGCACGTTAACACGCACACTTTGGTATATTTTTGTACTTGCTTGTTGTTTTTGTTGTTGTTGGTTTTCTCAGCATTGCTTGCATTGCGTTTCTTTTATTCTATTTTGATCCTAGTTGGTTTTTATATTTCTCTGTTTCTAATTTGCTTTTGAGTGCTACGCGTGTTTTTTTTTTAAATGTTCTTGTATGTGCGAGCATGTGGCCGCGTTAAAGCACCGGAAACGGAACCATATCGTCACTGCTGTTGTTTGTGCCGCTAAAGTTGTTGTCGCCAACATCATAATTATCATCACCATCATCATCATGATTGTAGTCATCATTTGTCATTCTACATCCTGTCATTTGTTTAGCTTTATTTATCTTTTTCTCTCATAGTTAGTAACAATTTTTCTTCGACTATGTGGTTTTACAGGTGTGTGTGTGTGTGTGTGTGTGTGTGCAAGTTTATGCTATATTAAATTCTTTTAAATATTGTTGAATCTTTGATGTGCCTCGTTAAATTTGCTGTGCAACAAAGTTATCACTATGATACAATAAATAATAAAAAAAATAAATAAATTGCTTTGAATCAATACTTTATATAAAGTAAATATAAATTTTTGAAACTGTAGGAAATATTAAAATTTAATATAAGATATAAACGAAGGCAATGATTTCAGTAAATTTTATTACTTCATTTGTTTTTTCAAATTTCTTATAAATTTATTTCTGTTTATCTTTTTACAACATTCGTTTAATGTTGTTGCCTTGAAATTAATGTAATTTAAAATGGTTAAAAAAGCACTAAAATGGCAAAGGAATACATTTAAAATAATTTTATTGATTGAATTTTAATGAAGGTTGCCAAAATTGGTGCTAATAAAAATTTCCCTTTTTTGGGATTTTTTTTTTTCAAAAAGGGAAATTTTGTTTTTGATTAGAAAAATGCAATTTTGAAAAAATAAAGTAAACGCAAATAATAAAAACACTATAAAAAATATAATTTCTTTGCGTATTTTATGCATTTTAAAAGTCAGTGAAAAAAAGATGCTTATTGAGTATTCAACTCTATTTAAAGTTTCTAAAATATTTGAAAATTTTGTATTAGAAAAAGTATTAAAAATTCAACTCTAAAAAAGTTAGGTTTGTCAAAAATTAAAAATGCCAACCGTTTGTGTCCCTATTTATGGTTATAAACATTCTTAATACCGAATATAAGAGCTTGTAGAGCGCCATAAAAAAAATCAGCAGATAGGATCTCTTATAAGCCCGATTCAGACCTTACATTCGATGATTAAATCTTATTTGGCACACTGCGTCATAAAACCGTCATAAAAAAGAAACTATAACTTCAAAAGAACATAACTTAAAAAACTTAACTTTAAAAAACTAAACTTAAATAACTTAAGTTAAATAAAATAAAAAGCTCATATATATAATTTGCTAAAGTAACTTAAAAGAGATATCGTGGAAGCATAAAAATGCATATTTTATGCCAAAACACAAAAATAGTTGGGTTTGAATGACCGCAGTATACCGAAAAAAACTGAATAAAATTTTTAAGTAAACTTCGATAAAACTTTGCAAAAAACTAAAAAAAATAGTCATACCTGATTCCCAAGATGAAGAGGTAAACTTCGAAATTGACAATTCATATTCATATTCATATGCATATGCATATTCATATTCATATTCATATTCATTTTCATATTCATATTCATATTCATATTCATATTCATATTCATATTCATATTCATATTCATATACATATTCATATTCATATTCATATTCATATTCATATTCATATTCATATTCATATTCATATTCATATTCATATTCATATTTATATTCATATTCATATTCATATTCATATTCATATTCATATTCATATTCATATTCATATTCATATTCATATTCATATTCATATTCATATTCATATTCATATTCATATTCATATTCATATTCATATTCATATTCATATTCGTACATATTCATATTCATATTCATATTCATATTCATATTCATATTCATATTCATATTCATATTCATAGTCATATTCATATTCATATTCATATTCATATTCATATTCATATTCACAAAATGAATATGAATATGTGTGTTCATATTCATATTCATATTCGTATTCATATTCATATTCATATTCATATTCATATTCATATTCATATTCATATTCATATTCATATTCATATTCATATTCATATTCATATTCATATTCATATTCATATTCATATTCATATTCATATTCATATTCATATTCATATTCATATTCATATTCATATTCATATTCATATTCATATTCATATTCATATTCATATTCATATTCATATTCATATTCATATTCATATTCATATTCATATTCATATTCATATTCATATTCATATTCATATTCATATTCATATTCATATTCATATTCATATTCATATTCATATTCATATTCATATTCATATTCATATTCATATTCATATTCATATTCATATTCATATTCATATTCATATTCATATTCATATTCATATTCATATTCATATTCATATTCATATTCATATTCATATTCATATTCATATTCATATTCATATTCATATTCATATTCATATTCATATTCATATTCATATTCATATTCATATTCATATTCATATTCATATTCATATTCATATTCATATTCATATTCATATTCATATTCATATTCATATTCATATTCATATTCATATTCATATTCATATTCATATTCATATTCATATTCATATTCATATTCATATTCATATTCATATTCATGTTCATGTTCATAGTCATACTCATACTCATACTCATACTCATACTCATACTCATACTTATACTCATACTCATGCTCAGATTCAACTAAATAAATAAATCTTTTGTTTTCTTAATTTATATTTTTTTTAAATAGTGGCTTAAATCAGTTCGTGTTAAAAGCAATATTTTGTTTTTACTTCGGCAATTACACCGGTGTTTGTGTGTATGTGTGCGTGTATTTTGGAGTGTGTTTATGAAAAGCCAAACCGTGTCCGTGTGATGATTTAAAAATTTATTCAATGGCTACATTTATTTAATGAACATGCCAAATACATACATCATCCATGCCTGCATGACTCGCAAATACACATTTCCCATCTCACACACACATACGCACTAATAAAGACACATTTATTCATGCCACTCTTAACGCTCGTGCAAAATATTTATCAACACATTCAGTGCTTTTATTTTAATGCTTGGCTTCATACATTCATTTCATTTCGCTGTCCAAATAAATGACAGATCATGCCAGTGCACAGATATTCTGTGTGCATGTGTGCTGTATGTGTTTTTGTGTATGTATTGCATCATTACAATACTTAAGGCCCACTGCTGCCCCCTCATAGGTACGCTTTGTATGGCGACACATACATAACCATGATTGTAGGTTATGTTGCGGCTTTGGTAACCCATGTTAAGGCAGCAGCAGCTCACCTCAGTTTTATGTTGTTGCTATTGTTGTTCTGTTGTTTTTCAAAATTCGGTGTTCACTCTGGCAACACATTTGCACATGTTGCAAAAACCACGTTTAAAATGTCGATGAAAGTCTTGACAGCAAAACGCGTGTAATAAATGGCACGAAGGTAGTGTGGGGGGAAATTTCACAAAACTCACTGTTTGGATTGTATTGGAGCGGCGTTGATGTTGTTTGCACAAGAGCTGCGGTAATGACTAAAGTCACAGTCAGTGTCCTTGCAACAGCTACAACAAAATAATGCTCTTGCCATTGACAACATTCTATGCGTGTGTGAGTTTAAGCGCTTTTATGTGTATCTGTGTTTCTGTCTATGTAACACAATTTCACACAAATGCATTTAATGTTTCATTGCATGCGTGCCTTTTTGCAGCTAGCTGCTGAGTATCTTTCACACTAGCATGCTGTTCCATATAGTATGCATGCATGTGTGTTTGTGTGTGTGTCTGTCTCTTTGATGTATATCATATGTTGTCCCTGGTCATGGTTGTGCTGCTTTTCTTTTTCTGCTCTTAAGTAAACTGACGTGCGCATAATGAGTGATTGAAGTAAATAAATGGACTTTAAATGCAGAAGCTGTATGAGGAACTGCTTCATTTTGCTCCCTACATTTCAGTCATTTTTTTTTTTTTTAATGTTTCATATTTTTTACTTGTGATATGTTGTTGGCTTGTGTATCAGCCAGCGACTTAATTTAATGGCATTTCGTTGTAAATTGGCAAGCGTTAAAAACCTGCTTTTCATAACATTTTTTGGCTGTTATTGATCAATTCTGTTTCCATGCCGGGCATGCTACTCAAACATATATTGTTTGCAGTACATTCTTTCCAGAAATTTCCTTCTCGTTGCATCGGCTACTTCGTTGTTCGCTAATTAATTGCTTCCATCCTTCGCTCTAAAAAACAATGTTCGAACATTTCTAGGCAAATTTTTTTCATAAAGTATTGCTTATTTTAAAATTTCCCTACTTGGGAAATTTTTTATGTATCCCCAAATTCATATTTTATCAAACAAAATCTCAAATTTAGTGAAAAGTCAACTTTTCTGTGAAATTTCCCTATTTGGGAAATTTTAAAATTAACTCAAATTTAGGCTTTTTTCAATGAAAATCTAAAATTAAGCACAACTTTTCCATTTTTTCTAAAATTTCCCATTTTGGGAAATGTTTTACACCCTCAAATTAATATTTTTTTCGAAAAGAAACACAAAATTAGTGAAAATAATGTCATTCTCTAATTTCCCTTTTTGGGAAATTTTTTTAAAAGTTCTTAAATTCAGATTTTTTTTCAAGCAAAATCTCAAATTAAGCTAAATTTGTCTTTTTTTGAGAAATTGCGTTTTCTCCGAACTTTCTCTCTTTATGGAAATTTCCCGTTTTCCTAATTTTTTTGGGAAATGTATCCTCAAATTCATATCTTTTCGGTAAAAATCACAAAATTTATAAAAAGTTCACTTATTTCAAAAATTTCCCAAAAAAAGAAATCTACAAAATGAAATGTTGTATCCTAGCATTCATATTTTTTTTGATACAAATCACAAAATAAATAAACAGTTCACTTATTTCCGAAATTTCCTTTTGGGAAATTTTAAAAATGTACTCACATTCAGATTTTTTTCAATCGAAAATCTCAAATCAAGTAAATTTGCCTTTTTTTAGAAATTACATTTTCTTTGAAATTTATCTTTCTACGAAATTTTTAATTTGTCCTCAAAAATACATTTTTTTTTCGATAAAAATCACATATTTTATATAAATTTAACTCTTTTGTGAAATTTCCCTCCTTGAGAAATTTTAAAAATTTACTCAAACCTAGATTTTTCAAATCAAAATCTGAAATTTAGTAACAAACTTTCCTTTTATGAAAATTTTCTTGAAATTCCTAAATTTCCTCTTTTGGGAAATGTTTTAATATACATATAATCAAATAAAAATCTAAAATAAAATCTTTGTAATACAGTTCACAAAATTAATAAAAAGTTATTTTTTATGAAATTGAATTCTTGGGAAATTTTTAAACTATACTATTATTCAGATTTTTTCCATCAAAAATATGAAATTATGTAAAATTGGCCTTTTTTTAGAAATTTCCTTTTCTACAAAATTTCTTTTTCTGGGAAATCTTTAATTTATTCTCAAATTTTCATTTTTTAACTCAAAATCACAAATTTAGTAAAAAATTAACTTTTCTAAGAAATTTCCCCTTTTGGCAAATTTTTAAAATGAACTCAAACTTGAATTTTTACGTAGAAAAATATGAAATTTACTTCTAAAATTTTGTTTTATGGACATTTTTTATTTTCCTAAATTTCCCTTTTTGGGAATTGTTTTATTATATCCTCAAATTAATCTTTTTTTAGAGTAAAATCGCAAAAGTAAGAAAAATTACATTTTTTCTTAAATTTCCTTTTTGAGAAATTTTTAAAATGTACTGAAATTCAGATTATTTCAATAAAAAATCTCAAATTAAGTAAAATTTGACTTTTTTTAAAGTTCATTTTCTCTGAATTTTCTCTTTCTGGGAAATTTTTAATATATCCTCAAATATAAATTTTTTCAATCAAAATCACAAATTTAGTACAAAGCTAACTCTATAAAATTTGCTCTCTTGGGAAATTTTTTAAATGTACTCAAACTTGGATTTTTTTTTTCAAATAAAAATATGAGATTTACTTATAAAATTTCCTTTTAAGAACATTTTTTTTATTTTCCTAAATTTCCCTTTTTTGGGAATTCTTTTGATATATCTTCAAATTAATATTTTTTCTATTATAATAAAATAATAATAGTAATAAAAAGTTCACTTTTTTCTTAAATTTCCTTTTGGGAAATTTTTAAAATGTACTGAAATTCAGATTTTTTCAATAAAAAATCTCAAATGAAGTAAACTTTGTTTTTTTTTTAGAAATTTCCTTTTGCCTGAAATTTTTCTTTCTGGGAAATTTTCAATATATCCTCAAATTTCTATTTTTTTCGATCAAAACCCCAAATAAAATAAAATTTGCATTTGGATTTTGAAAAATATCACTTTCTCCAAATAACCCTTTGTTTGGAAAATGTTTTAAATCACTTAAATTGTGGTATTTTTCAATCAAAATCTTTAATTTTGTAGACATTTGCCTTTTTTCAATAAAAAATCTCAAATGAACTTTGTTTTTTTTTAGAAATTTCCTTTTGCCTGTAATTTCTCTTTTTTAATTTAAATATATCCTGAAATTTTTAATATATCCTGAAATTTATATCATTTATATTTACTTATATATTATAAATTTATATTATTTATATAACTAAAAGTTATATAACTAAAAGTTAAAATTTTACTTATTAATAAAATGTTCCTTTTTACAAAATTTCCATTTTTGGCATATTTTTGAAATTTCCTCAAAATTAGATTTTTTCAATTAAAATTAATCAAAGTTAATCAAAAATTTGTGTTTTTTGCCATTTTACCATCTTTGGGAAATTTGTAATGCTCCGCAAATATTGATTTTTTCATTAAAAATCTCAAATTTTGTAAAAAAGTTGACTTTTTGTTAAATTACCCTTTCTACAAAATTTCATCCTTGATGTGGTTGAGCCCGTAGATAGCTGAAATTACAAATTGAAATATAAAAATGCTGATATTTTTTGTTAAAAAATTAAAAAATAAAATTTCCCCATGAAAAAAAAAAAATTTCCCAAAAAAGGGAAATTTTTCTTAGACCTCAAATTTTATCATATGCACCAAAAACAGCTAAAAAAATGTAATAAATAAGTTTTTCAACGATAATTATTATGTAACTTTTGTGCATAATTGTCAAAATTTCCCAAAAATTTTGTTGGTTTTTTATCAGAATTTGAGTTAAGTGCAAAAAAAGGTGCTAAAATACAAGTTTTAATGTTTTTTTTTTGGTTTATTGGAAGAAAAATCATTTATTTAAATGATTTGCTTGTGTTTATGTGATTAAATCTGTAGTTCTCGTCGGAACTTTTGCTCTTTCCTAGTCCATATTAAAGTTTTTTGGATAACATAAACTCAAAAACAGGCAAAAGGCAAATGTTTTTATTGGGTAATTTCGATTTTCCCAAAAGAGCAAACTTTTCTTTAGTATAAGGGAAATTTTAATTTATACACAATTTAATAACATAAATTAATAAACACTCTTGAATATTTGTTTTTCATGCTTTTCTGCTAATTTCTGCCTCTTTATATAATCAAAACATAAGACATAAAATTTTCTAGCTAAATCAAAACTTTAACAAAACAAACCTTTGCTTTCTTTGTATAACAGCACTTCTTCTGCCCTCATGCAGCTCTTATGGGTAACAAACTTTTAACCATAACGCCTGAAAGAATACTTTATGTTTTACCAATACCTCCTACCAACTTCATGTTTCCATTAATTAACCAACTTTTCAGAGCAACAATTTTATTGTTTATGTTTGCTTAATAATAAGCTTGCAGCTTTTTTATTAAATAAGTTTTCAGGCAAAGCTTATATAAAGCTGCATTTCATAAATTCTTCTGACAAGTTAAGCGCCTTAAAGACTAGCATACTTGAGCTTTCAATACTTTGACCAGAGCTAAACGTCTGCCATTTTTCTCTTTCTATCTCTCTTCTTTTGCTATGCCACGCTAACTGCGCTCTAACATCTATCTTTATAACAATAAAGTTTCTTCAACTGCAATACGGCTTCACACCAACTTAGCCCACTTTTAGTGCTTAAAGAAAATATACAGAATTTCATGGATGAAACTATTTGCTTTTTTCTGTTTGGTTTTTTTTTTTTTTTTTGTCATCTCACACATTTCCTAGCAACTCATCTTTCAGTGAATAGCATTTCCTGTAACTGTCAATAAGCTAAAGTTATGCCAGCAAAACTTTCTGTACTGCATCATTTTAGCAAATAAAAAGTCTTCAGGGCGCCGCGCACACACAATTCAAAAGTCATAAATTTTCCGGTCTTCTTTGGTATGCAAAGGAGTGAGTACAGTTCACGTGAAAAACAGTTTTTTTTTTTTTCTTATGCACATATACTTAATAACAAAATATTTTTCTTTGACTTTTTTTCGTTTATAAAAGTTTAAGTTAAGTCTTAAAAGCTTGAGTTAAAACTTATAAATTCAAGTTTTCTTTTCTGAATATTTTATATAAATATTTGCTTGTTAGTTTGTAACTAACCATTTTAAAAATTTCCTAAAATGTTTGCATTTTATTTTGCTTTGTGCTATTATTTATTTTCTTAGAAATGTCTTTCAAAAATAAACCAATTAAAATTAATTGAATTTTATTTGCATGTATTTTTCGAACGTCCTTCAGTTGATGGCAGAAATTAACTTAGCTTGTTGTCAAAATTCCTAGCATACATTTTGGATGAACTTAAAAAGAATATGGGCGGCTGAATTGACATTTTTAATAGTTGGATTGTTGGAATTCCTTTTTGAGTATTTTTTGTTAAATTTTTTATATATTTAGTTATTTATTCCTTTCTAAGCTTATGTGTTCAATTTAATCGTATTTGTTTAGTAAGAATTTATTAAATATGTATGTATGTCTGTGTCATGTTTATTTCTTCAGTATTTGGCTTAAGTACGCATAAGTGTGTGTATGATTATTTCTGTATAAGTTTACGCACACTGAATAAAAAAGTTATTTAAATTTTCTGTTTAATGACATGAAAACAATATTTTGTGCAGTAAATAATATTTTCTGTCTTTGGTAAGAACTTATCATCATTTTGCTAATGTTTTATAATTCAAACTTATAATTCGATTTTAAACTAACCATTTAATATTATTACTATCATAGAAGCCTGGCATACGACGGGTCGTATTCAAAATAATTAAATAGCAGACGATATGACAACATTTTTACATTCACCTCAAATGTTGTTTTGTTCCAGTCGTCGTCAATGTGTTCTAATCACAATAATAATGAGTATCAAATAAATTTTGTTTGCATACTTTTAGGCTTTTTCATATAAAAAAGCACTGTAATAGTAAGATTGTATGAGCGAAACTGGTTCTGGTTCAGGCTGAACATGTTTTAAGAAGCATAGCAATAACAACTATGAACAGTTTGAGCTATATATTATATATGTATTAAATATTATATATTAAGATTTTTCGAAAACATTGAGTAACAATAATTAAGTTTTTGAATTTTTTTAAACTTTTTTGTCAAGAAAACCTGTTCATTTTGGCTGTTCCCCTTTGAAGAATTATTTAAAATAACACTTTTAAATAAAACAAATGCGTTTATGTGCGTATTTTTTTAACTGTTATCATCGTTCAATTCATCTGAGCTCAATTTCTTCAGCCCTACTGAAATATTAATATCATTTTAAAATATTGTATGCTTTTAAGTTCCAGCAATTCATAAGCTTTTTCATAAACAATTTTTCAGCCTTTCCATATATGTCGTACTCTCTCTCTCTCTCTCACTCTCTCTCTTCCACAACACAATAAGTTATGGAATCGACTAGCACGTGTTTTTATAGACTAAGCATCTGCTTCCTGTTTCTTTTGCCTAACTTTTCAAATAAATACAATATGTGCAAATCATCTGCTTTGGCATAATTTTGTTATTGTTCTGGCTGTGTTGTTGCAGGGCTTCTGTTTGTATTGACATGCTTAAACGAACTCCGCCATCCTTGGCCTGCTCCTTAGTGCATAAATTTTAAATAATCTATCAACAGTAATGTTTGTATACTACTGCTTACAGGCTAATGTACGTATGTATGTATATGTGTTTGAATTTTTGACTTATTTTTAGTCTCTTTTAATTGTTTTTGTTCATTAAATGGCATTGCTTTTTGCTTAAAATATTGAATCGTCTGCTTGACAGGCAGAATATCCTTTTCATCAGCATATAAACGCAACTAGAATATTAATGAAGTGTTTATGTGTTTTGTGCTCTTATTGAATTCGTTGCAATGTTTGTAAATGCAATGCATAATATATAACATTTCAGCACTTATTCTTCTTACTCTTCTTAGCTCTCATTCTATTTAACTCTTTTTCAACATTCTAGATTCTAGTTGATTCTTTTGCTTTACCGATTTTCATGCTTTTCTACAGCCTCTGTTAAGCCTTTCAAACTTTAACAAACACACACATACACACACACATACTGAATCAACACACAAAGACGCCACCTCAGCATCACTGAGCTTCACAACCTCACTTCATATACAGACAGTTATTTACACAATGTTACATGTACTCTCATTCAGAAACGACTACTACAACGACGACGACTTGGATTACTTTAGGCATCCTTGACAACCGCCTTGCCTTAGCTTGTCAGGCTAAGCCAGGCTATACACCACCACCAACCACTTCGTATTGCCGCGTCAACTTTATTAAAATCTCATAATTCATTTTCTCGCTACCGTCGACGACTGAACTCAACTGGTTGCAACATTTTCAACATCCTGCCATGTGCCGCTGTGCTGCTGTAGCTTTCAGTATGTATGTAACTCTATCTTAGTGTGAATATTCGATTGAGCGCGTGTGTATGTGTGTGTTGGTAGGTACTTTAAGTGTGCGTATGGAATAACTTAGCAGTACTTGTCTTAGTAGCAGTTAAACGTATTCGCTGCCAAAACCCAATCATTCTGTTCTGCTTTTCTGCCTCTTGTTTGACTTCTTGCACGCCACTTGCCACCCTTTCCGTGTGCTCCTCCTCCTAGTTTGTCATTGCTGCTTCTTCTCTTCATCTTCTCTGCATTTCATTATTGCCTTTGTCTGTTTGCATAGAATTATTATTAAGTTTCATTTTCTTTTATGTTGGGCGCCATTTTTTTTTTTTTTTTTTGGTTTGTTTTTATGTTTTGTTCCATTTTATTTTTTGGAGTTCCCGTTGGTTGCCAGCCAGCGTGCGTAGCGTAAAGATTGAATTTATTATACGACGGAAGCGTGTCAAGAATGTGGAAACGGAAGAACCCACATTTATTATCTTTGAAGTATGTTATCAATATATCATCATGTTGCCGCCGACAGTCGTCGATATTGATTGTATCTGAAAAGTGGTTGTTTCAGTTGTTGTTATAATATGAACAGATTGTAATAATATCGTGATGCTCTGGTGTAACGGAATATTGCTACTTTACGATATTTAGGAAAAAAAAAAAAAAAAAAAAAAAAAAAAAAAATAGAATGAAATAGAAAAATAGAAAATGTGTGAATAATATGCAAATTTAATTTTTTTTTTATAAATTTGATTATATGGAAAAAAATTAAATTTGTATAAAAAACATAATATTATAATAAAAATTCAATTAAGTTGAAAATTTTAAATCATCAAGTTTAAATTAATTAACAATTTTTTTATTTATATCTAAATAGTTAATATTTTTACAGTTCTTAAAATCACATTTTCTTTAAGAATAATATTTTGAGTTTAATCAAATGGGCATCTCCCAAAAAATGTCCACCAAAAGTGAAGAAAAACAATAAAATAAATCACTCTAACAGCTTTTAACTTTATTTTTTTTTTTTATTTTGACCAGTATTACTGCTATGTAACTTAAATTTAATTTATTATGATTTATTTTTATTGGAAAAATTACGTTAAAAAAATTTGTCGCGTCCATGATGTCGCGTCCGTATTCGTGCTATATCTATTTAAAAAAAGGTAAGAGATAATTCTCATATTTCATAAGTCTATGAAGAAAAGTTATCCTTTGACCTCGATTAACATGCATATATATGGGCATTTCCACCAAAAAGTCAACCGAGACGAAAAAATTAAAAGTTCTTGATAACAATGTTTGATGTCTTATTCACATAAGGGAACATTCAAATTTAAGTAATTTAAATACATTTTACTTTTATTCATATCTCCTTGCGAAATATTCGGATGCAAAGAGCGCCAATGTGAAATATTGCTTATTTTGACATTTCTTTGGTATGTCTTGTCTTTATAAAAGTTATTAAACAGAAACATAAAGCATTGACTTTTGCTTGCTCAAATCTTTCTAGGAGTATAAAGAACGAAAAAACAAAATCATAAGTAACCACGCAATGAAAAACAACGATAAATTTTTGATTTGCTTTTTCGTTTAGTTCGTTGTCACGTTCGACATGCAAAAATAACATTTTTACTCAGTGCGTCCGAAGAACATGCAGTAAGCTGACAAAATAATTATCTTAAATTGAGTTTATTCATGCGACTTTAAAACAAAAGTGAACCGGTAAGAAAATAAAAAATTTGTGTTGTTTTAACTTGTATAAAGTTGGTCACGAGTGACATGGTAAATGAGAAATTCAAAATTAATTTTTTTTTGCTTACATAGATCAAACAACGATGAAACAAACAAAAATAGACACGGTACAACACTCAAAAAATCCCTAGATCCCTAAATCCCTACTGTTAATAAAATCAATATTACCGACCCCTATACTTTTTCAAGAGGAACATTTTTTGCCTTGAAACCCATTTCCTCCGACCCCTCCGTATGGGGCTTCCATACAAATTTTATGATCAGTTTTGTTGTACAGTGTAGATGTTTATTTTATACTTACACAAAACCATACTCATGAAAGTTTTTCAAGTTTTTTATTATTATGTTTGAATAAATATTTGACTTATGTATAGTTTCTTTATTTGTATTTCATTATAGAGAAGAAAAACAAAACAACTATGGTGTTAGAAAAAAGTGTCACGTGCGACATGTCACGTGTGACCATCTCTTTTATTGAATAAAAAAAAAAATAAATCCTTTATGTCTACAATGCTAGCAATTTTTAAGGAACATCAATGCACAACACTAAAAAAAAAATACATAAAAACATTGCTTCCCATTTCGCTGAAATCCGCGTTTGAATTTTTTGCCACGAAAACCACTTCTGTTTTTGGTCAAGTGCGACAACCTTGGTTTTTTGCTAATATCTTGAGAACTAAAAATGACCCAACAATTGACACTACCAATAATTAAAGGGCTAATTGAGAGCTATAAGGCTCGCCTTTGGTTTTTTTAAAATTTGTTTTATTATGACTTGAAATGTGTACAACAGTCACGTTCGACACCATGGAAATGCCCATATATAAAACAAAGTTCTCAAAATAAGCAAAATTTTGCATATTTCTATACGAGCTTAAAAAACTTATATTTTTTGTCGCGTCCGTTCTATTGTATGATTGCTTATTACTTTGTACTAATTTGTACTAAATCTTGCCAATATTTTTGTAAAATGTAGCACTCTTTCATCGCGTTAGAACACTTAAAATACATATCGGCTCTTTTTGTTTCTTTCTTGTTTTCGACTGATTAAAACCGTGCGAATGTCGCGTCCGTGCCACTGGGAGATGCCCTTATACAGAATGTTGTCCTGCCACATATTCAAATTTGTTGTTATATGTCTTTGTAAATCATAAATCTAAAAAAATAAAAAAAAATTTCGTCAAAAATATTAAAAAAAGTAAGGGTTAAAGTATAAATATACATTGATATACTTAAGGTGGGACATTACATTCGCGGCAGAAAAACAGACCTTTTTTTTAAGAATTCAGAACTCAGTCAGAAACAAACATTTTTCCACAATTTTATTATTGTAGAGAACAGATTACAAGAAAAAAAAAAAAATCCAAAAAAATATATTTTTCACTCCAACATGGTTTTATAGAGCTCCAAACTGGCGGCCAGAGAAAAAACAGGGCCTCGTAAAAATTGCACAAATTATCTGATCTGGAAAAAAATGACTTTAAATCTTAACAAAATTGGTTATCGTATGACAGGAGCTTTTTTCAAAAATTTTTGTTCAATTTTTGGTGATGTTCCAAATTTGAAAGTGTACTTTTTTTCGAAAAAAATATTGACATTAAATTGGTATTAAATTATTGATATTAAATTGATATTATATTGGTATAATATATTGATATCAAATTGGTATAAAAAAAGCTCGTGTCATACGAAAGCGAATCAAGTTTAAAAAAATATATATATAAAAAAAAAAAATGAACCCGCTAGTGCCGCAACCAGTACGAAAAACATGGTTTCGAGATGCGTTCAAAGTTTGTGAACAAAGAAAAATGCAAACGAAAAATAAAAATGCGCTCTCACTAATCAGGCTGTATCTTTTGAAACCGTAAGAATATTTACATGAAATTTTTTTCTTAGAATCTTAAGAATATTTCCTAAAATACAAAATTATATTCGATTGTTCGATTTCAAAAAACTGCCATTGTCATGTCCCCCCTTAAACAAATATAAATAACTTCTTATTTTTTCAAAATCCATGTATTCCCGTACAGTTTTTAACAGGTTTCACTAATGTGGTTTGTATGGGAGTTGTGCGTGTTCATGGGCAGGTGACGCCCTTTTTTTGTGCGCACCTTAGTTTTGATATGAAATCCTCTCATACCAAATTGAATCCCTGTAGATCATATATAAACCTTTTTATGGTTTTTTTTTGATATAGCGAGTTGTATGGGACACCCATTTTATGTGCTCACCTTAGTTTTGATATAAAATCCTCCCATACCAAGTTTAGTCTCTGTAGGTCATATATAATTCCTTATGGTATTTTCAATATTGTGATTTGTGTGGGAGGTGGACGTGTTCGTAGGTGGGTGACGCCGATTTTGTGTGCATACTTTAGTTGTGATATAAAATCCTCCCATAGCAAGTTTAATCCTTGTAGGTCATATCTAAACCTTTTTATGGTATTTTCAATATTGTGAGTTGTAAGGGAGGTGGGCGTGTTTGTTAGCGGATCACGCTTTGAATTTTTGTAAATGTCTTTGTTTTTTGTACAAAATGCATTTATGTTAAATTTCATTTCCGTAGCTTTATTAAAGTCCTCTAAGCAGTGATTTAAATTTTTTAGTTGTATGTGAGGTAGGCTTGTCCGTAGGCGGATGCCAAAAATATTCAATAGTGCAGATCCTTGGGTCCATATGAACATCTGTACCAAGTTTCAGGCAAGTATCTCAACTCCTTCTTCTTATCCTGTGTTTACGGACAACACACAGACGGACGGACACACAGATGGACAGGAAAATATATACTTTTCTATACCGGACTCTCTTATTTCTAGGTGTTACAGACGTTTACAGACCTTTCAGGTTTAGGGTATAAAAATAAAATTAAGGTCTCGACAACACCACCTCCTATCGGGTACAAAACTATCTTATCGTTCAAGCTGAAACCAATCATACACATTGACAAAATTTCATGAAAACCGGTTGTGTGGTTTCGGAGATTAGCGTTAACCAACATAGTGACACGTGATTTTTATATATTAGATATCTTGTTTTATATATAATTGATGAATTAACAGGTTGCTACAACAACAAAGTTCTTTCTGGAACAAGTGACTACCAGGCTAGGTAGCTGTTACGACGGTCGCTTTACAACTCATCAGTAGGTTTTCGTGGCACATTTTGCAAAACCAAAGCGGAATTATATGTGTCTTAACACTTCATCAAAGTATTTTGAAAAGATTTCTAGATTTTATAAACTCGTGTTAAAAGTTTTTGTTGAGTATTTAAAATCTCAATATATAAAAGACAAGCGACCTGCTTCGTGCTCTATATCGCTCAAACTGTTATAGTTGTTATTGGTATGTATAGGCTGAACATGTTAGCCTGGACCAGAACCTGTTTCCCTATTACAGTGCTCTTTATATGAATTTTTAGACTAAAAGTATGCACACAAAATTAATTTCATATTTATCAGTAAGAACACATTGAAGACGACTGGAACAAAATAACATTTGAGGTAAATGAAAAATATCATATTGTCTGCTACTTAATTATTTGAATACGACCATTTCGTATGGCGGGCTATACTAGTAACAAATAATCGTCACAGTCAAAGTATTGCCATGATGAAATATAGATCACAAAAATGCTTTTAAAAATTTTTTAAAAATTAATAAAATCTCAATTTTTATGAAGTCTATATAAATTCAATTAACTTTCAAGGTTTTAAACATGCACTTTTATTGAATTAAGATTGTTTATTTTTTGTAGATATTTAATTTTTTACCTTTATAACTATGTAATTTGATTTTTATTTAATCTCTATACTTATACTCGAAAAATTTATGTAACACTATTTTTCAAAAGTTCGTCCTAAAACGGTTCGCATTGAAAATAATTGCGAAATAGACGACAACATTTTTACACTCACATTTTTACACTCACCTCGAGTGTTGTTATGTTGCAGTCATCTTCAATGTGTCGTTGCTGATAAGTATCAAATAAATTTGCTGTGCCTACTTTCGATGGCACAGCAATATGAATATCGAATATCATTTTCTTTCATTTTTTCGCCGTAAACTCTTATTTTGCAGCCAAATGTTTACTAGATATTTCTCCCTGATTTCTCCTTGAAAATGAAAAAGTATTTTCATATCAAAAGCAAAATTCCTTACCTTTACCTTAACCTTTACCTTTACCTTTACCTTTACCTTTACCTTTACCTTTACCTTTACCTTTACCTTTACCTTTACCTTTACCTTTACCTTTACCTTTACCTTTACCTTTACCTTTACCTTTACCTTTACCTTTACCTTTACCTTTACCTTTACCTTTACCTTTACCTTTACCTTTACCTTTACCTTTACCTTTACCTTTACCTTTACCTTTACCTTTACCTTTACCTTTACCTTTACCTTTACCTTTACCTTTACCTTTACCTTTACCTTTACCTTTACCTTTACCTTTACCTTTACCTTTACCTTTACCTTTACCTTTACCTTTACCTTTACCTTTACCTTTACCTTTACCTTTACCTTTACCTTTACCTTTACCTTTACCTTTACCTTTACCTTTACCTTTACCTTTACCTTTACCTTTACCTTTACCTTTACCTTTACCTTTACCTTTACCTTTACCTTTACCTTTACCTTTACCTTTACCTTTACCTTTACCTTTACCTTTACCTTTACCTTTACCTTTACCTTTATTGCAACGTACAAATTTCAAAAAATTAACTAGTGTGCATGGAAGCATAAATCTGCTGTGAAAATAAATGAAATTCAAAAATAAAAAAATTTAGAAGTTTGTCAATTTTTTTCAATTTCATAAGAATACATTTTTTAAAGCATACATATATAGTGCATTTAGGTCCTGGATCTAAGAGGATCTAAGCGCAAAATCCTATAAAAAGATGGTCAGACGCTGAAATTGTAAATAGTTTTTAAATAATTTCCGGAATTTCGAACAATGATTACTATGTTGCGTTCACGAGGCTTGAGAGTAAAATTTTACACATTAATTTTTTACTCTTTTACTCAGGGCCTCGTGAAAACCCTTATAGTAAAATTTAAAAATTTTTTAAAAATATTAGCAAATATTTAAAAAATAATAAAAATCAAAAAATTATTACTGAGATAATAAATAATAATTTTTTTATATTTTTAATTTGTAAAAATTTTTACTTTTATAAATTTTATAAAAAAATGTTTAACTAAAATCAATTAATTCTATAAATCCATAAATAATAAAAATAAAGAATTTTCCATAACACTAACAAGTTTAAGCTTCCTGTATGTCGTGCTTCTTTTATGTATTAATTTTTCTTAAAACTCTTTTAAATGGTTATATAAGCGTTTATTTTAGTTCAACGGATAACGAGTACAAGCATTTAAAAATTAATTAAGGAGGCTTTTGCCAGTCTTAAAATTGCTTGTGTAAAAATTATTTTATCATCTCTTATGCTTAACCACTTAATGCCCCCAATTATCTGTTTTAATATCGTTGTAATAATTATGTTCTTAAAAAAAAATTTGAGCGTACAGTAAAAGTTATCGATTTCTCACTTTGCGCGCCTTCATTAAAACTTGCCAGTTTGTCGACTCTTCCGAGTTTTGCTGAGTTTTCAATTTCCATTTATTTCAATATTCGTCTGAGTGTCTTTTTGTCTGTCTATCGTCACTGCATTTATTTCAATTTCCCTGTCGACAAATCGCACACATTTACAAAAACTACCCACACCCCACACACACACACACACACACACACACACACACACACACACACACACACACACACACACACACACACACACACACACACACACATACACAAACATATTCACATACCTTTATATACCTCATTTAATATTTATTGAGGTAGTCCTTCTTTCGGATTTGCAGCTTTGCAAACTGATTTTTTTTTATTCCTTACTCTGGTTTTTTTGTGTTACCAAAACCAAAAAAAATTAAAAGAAAAACCGAAAATCTTTTGTAGAGCAACGTGCTGCTGTGTACGTTTATTTTGTGTATATGTGAGTGTTTTTGTGTGTGTGTGTGTGTGATAGAATGCTGAATCCATGATACGGGATGATTCCAGAGCCCAGTATGCAGGATTCAAGGATTCAACACTTTGTCCGCCTAAAGCTGTGTCATGCTTCAAGGGCATTAAATAATGATGAAATATTATTGAGGTACTTTTACACTAGGCAGCAAATAAAAGAATATACAGCAAAAAAACAAGGCCAACCTCTATGAAGTGTGGCTCTTCAGTTTCGTTAAGTTGTGCATCTTTATTCATTTTTTTTTTTGTTAATTTTTTTTTTTTTTTGTGTTCTTTTGAGTTCATTTCTCACAGTGGCAGCTTTAACAAACACAAAATTATAGAAAAGCAAAAACAAAAACAAAAATAAAAAAGAAAATTAAGCCGTTATAAGCTCCACTTCATTGCCAATGTGCTTTTGTTTCATGCTTTTGTTCTCTCCTTTTTCTGGTTGTAAACAATGGTATTTTTTGCTAGTTCACTTTTAAATCTGCTTAAATGTGAGTAAAATTATTTTAAGCTCAATTTTTTTTAACGTAAAACCAATCATATGAGAGTTGAAGTAGTTTTCGTTAAGTTTTTATTGCAAGGCATACTTTTAGGTATGACAGAGGAAAAAATTCTTATGAGGAAACTTCTTAAAAATTAAAAAATAATAGAGAAGTAGTATCTGAAATGATACTAACAATACACAATAGCAAAAATATTATTTTTTTTTTCAATATTTATTTAATATTTTAAAGTCAGAAATTTTTCTCGTATGAGAAAAAGCTTGCATAAATCATTAGCTGTTCTGTAATGGTACCTCTTTTGGTTGGTTTGGTCGATTTGACTGACTTCTGATTTCTTCTTATAGTTAAAAAGCCAGAAATAATAACAGTTTAAGCGATATTGATGAACAACAGTAAGCTTAGAAAGATTAAAATTAATTTTCTGTGCATACTTTCGGGCTGAAAATATTTAAAAAAGCTTAAAAACAATGAATAATTACAATTTGAGCGATACTTGATGCGGAATACGACTTGTTGGCTTGCTTGTATTTCATTCGCACAAACAGCATGTTGGTAGCGCTTTCGCCTATTGTGCGATGGTTCTAGGTTCGAATCTCATTGTTGGTAGATAAATAGATTTTTTGTGATTTGCAATTTTTCATATAATTATTTCTTTAATTATAATTTGTAATTAAGAGAAGAAATTTTAAGAAAGTGCATTTTCTCAATGCATGTTTGAGTGTATGAAGGGACTCTTAATAGGAAAATCAACTAATTTAAAAATAATTGAAAAATTAGTTTTTTGACAACCACAATTGGTTGGAATTCTGACTTATTCTCATAGAAAAGCGAAACAAAAGGCGAGTTTAAGTCCTTTACAGAATCTAAATAAAATAATTGCTCTTATTTTGTTCAGCTTGTTTCAAAATATACTTTAATTTTGCAACAAACAAACAACAAAAAAAAAAGTGTAAAAATACTTTCATATAAAAATAAACTAAAACGTAACAAACATTAAATAACAAGTAGATTCACTTTGAAAAACACTGCTTTATTTCAACAGAGTATTTGTCAACTGGAATGAAAATTAGCAGTTCTTTTAAAGATTAAATTTAATTTTTTTTTAAATTAAAATAATAAAAAAATTATTAAAAAAAAAATAATAAAAAAAAAAAATTATAAAAAAATAATTACAAAAATAAGAATTAATTAAATTTAAATGAAAACAATATTTAATAAATATTATAATATAAATATATAAAATAAATATTTTTTAAAAAAACAAGGCTGATAAAAATATTCTTACTTTGTTTTTATCGAATTTTAAAAACCTAGAATACTGCCTTAAAGCACAAAGTAGTTCACGGTATCATTGTATGAGTCAATGACAAGAGTTTCATACATTTTTGACTCTTATCATATAAACTATTCTTGCTGCCCTGGTATTTGTACATGTATTATATGAATTTCGGTCACTTAACTAATAAAGTAGTTCACGTTTTTCTGGTATATGTGCATGAGATTCATGTATTGTTGTCACTTCCCAATACACTAAACTAATTTGTCTTGATTTCGAGGTGAATTATAGATCTCGGATATTTATTTCGAAAATTAAGTTCGTTCTCGTTTTGCTAATGAACCCCAGAGGGCGATGGAAATGCACACTTCATTCTAAAATCGAAATTTTCTGTCATAATAATGCTACCGAAATGACTTTTAGCAATTTATTTTCGAAATTTCATTTTTTTAATGTATTCTTATCCTATGCAAATCGATTATTATGAGAAAAGATTGTTACTACAACTGCTATATATTATGGAAGCAAAATAAAAAATTCAGTAAACCTCTTCACGAGTGCGCTTGAAATGCGTTTCAAGCCACTCGTTTCTGGTGAAAGCCTTTGCTATATTATGTTCTCATCAATGAAATTAAGCTTAACACTGCAGAGAGCACTCGTCGCTTGAGCAGAACAAGAACAAACGGAAACCGAATCAATGTTATGCACGATTCGGCAAAAAAGAATGCAATGACTGGAAAGTTATGTCAACAACAGCAGAACGCTTGGTGTTATGCCGTGTTCTTTAGTTTTTAGGCATAGGCGTTGCTAAGCAAACAATTAAAAAAAAAGCATTAATGCAGACATAAACTGCGCTTAATATATATATAAATAAACAAATGATGCACAAAAAGGAACGCAAAAAGCCAGCATGCTTCGCCAAGCTTCTGCTGTGTTAGGCCACGTGCATAGTGGAAGCTGAAGCTGGTTAAGGTTTTCCAAGTGAGATCATGATGCTTTTTCTTGCTGTTGCTGTTCATAGTGCGCGCTTTTTGCACGCGCTTTTAGACACTTTTTTCCCCGTTGCTGTTCACAGTGCGCGCTTTTATCTTGCGCTTTTAGAAACTTTTGAGCTAGTTGAGATGTTTTGATAAAAAAAAGCATTCAAAAGCGTGTTTAAATGAAATGCACATAAAAACATAAACAAGAAATAAAATAAAACAGCCGAATTGTGCAAACAAACGAAATATGAAGCACGAAGAATAAAAAGTATGAACAAAGTATGAAACAACAAAGCATAAGTACGACATGAGACAAAAAAAAATCAACACTGTGTACACAAGCGAGATAGAAGAAAAAAGTATCAAAAAGCTTCAAAAGTAGCGTAACCTTGAATTTAAATTCCATATGATTCCATATGATTGTACATAAAGCGTTTTTCAGCAGCTTTTAAAAGTTTCAGCTTCAGCGTTCACTATGAAAGCGGCCTTAGGTGTGATTGATGCATTTTTCGCTGTTATCAAAGTGTTCTGTTTTTATAAACCGAATACATCGTGCAGCAACATTGTGTTCTGTTTAAGCAAGTAGCGAGCACGGTTATGTTTGAAGCCGACGAGTGCCCTGCAGTATTCGTTTGTTGTCATTGAATTAATTGGATAACCTGTGCGTGACTAACAATGTTTTGTTAAGCTCTGAACTCTGCAAGGATGGATCAACTGTTGTAGAAAAACCGAGTGCATTCGTGCAGTGGTTTATAATTTAGTTGTGACATTTTTAACGTAAATCAATATGAAGTAAGAATTATAAAAAATATTAGTACTAAAAACTGTTAATAAATTCTACCTTATCATATCAGGAATCGAACCCATGTCCTTTGCATGCAAGTCTTCCACGTTATCGACAAGCCTATTGCAGTTGTATCTTCAAAGCTGCGTAATTTTCTACTTTATGAAAACAAGTACTTGAGGAAGTGGATCCGAACTCCAGCTGAGACAAGAAAATATTATTTTTTTTCTCTCTTTTTTAAAAAAAACACCTAAAATGAGAAGGAATTTTCAAAATATGAAAAAATATTTTGTTGATTAATTGAGAAAAATTTTATTTTATTTTGCGAGATTACATTCTAGTTTCGGATTCGAAAAATTCAATATTAAGAATTCGAGATTTAAATGGATTCGTTTTAAAACTAAGTTAAAAAATAATTGTACTAAATAATAATAATTGTTAGTCCGTAAATATATTGAAACCATTTTCTATTTTGAAATTTTAAATAAAATATTGGAAAATACGAAGAAAAAAAGTTAAAATTGAGGTGTACAAGAAAAAAACCCAAGTAGTCATGAAATTGCTAGCAAAATCGGACGAAGTCAAAACGTAGTATGCAATTTTTTTTTGAAATAAAACCGACTAAGGGAAAAACATAAACAGTTTTAGTTATTCGGCGGTATGAGCTGCAGATAAGAGTGCAATTATTCGATAAGTCTCTAACAGCAACAAAAATCAGTCATTAAGCTGCGGAAAACGGCAGTCTTTTTACCGTGCGACGGTTAATTATAGTGCTCTGCTCCTAACAAGGCATAATATTAAAAAAAAAACACAGCTTAATCCTGAACGGAAGGAAAATGGGTTGAATTTTTTAAGAGTCACATAATTTGTAAGAGAGAATGGCAGTAGGTAGGTTTCTCCGACAAAAAGAAGTTTAATTTAGATGGATCAGCGGATTTTAACTATTGATTTTATAATTTTCAGAAAAAGGAACGATTCTTAGCTCATACCCATAGCCATAGAGGTGTAATTCTTGGGGGGGGGGGCTAGATACCCCCATATTATATAAACTGTTGAACTGAAGTTTTCAAGAAGCAGAATGACGGGAAACATGTATTAAGCGATACTAGAATAAGATTTCTGATGGTTTCAAAATATGTTTGAACCCTTGGAAAAGATTTACCAACATAATAACGCTCCCAATCATACGGAACGAACGTACCGTTACAAGCTGTATCAGTGAACAAAATATTCAACTAATATAATGGATTCCATACTCTCCGGACCTAATTATTATTGAAAATGTTTTGGGTTGGTTATTTTGGAATGTGTACGAATCCGGTAGACAGTTTGAACACCAAGAGTCACTCATTTCTTCATTTAAAGTGGCTTCGAGTTAAATTTCCTTGAACTACTTGAAGCAACTTTATGATTCAATTCCAAACCGTATTTTTCAAACTATATAAAGTAAAGGGAGTCGTTATAAAAAATTATTAAATTTAACAAAAAAAAAAAACAAGTTGAGATAAAATATAAAAGTATTCATTTCGATGAATGTGATGAACCTATTCTAATGACGCATCAAAAAGTGCATAATTTTGTTATGCTAAAGCTTAACCAACAAAAGAAAATTAACAGTTGATTTATTCAAAATTTCGCTTTGCCTAATTTTTTTATAATGAAACACAGAGAATACAACAACAAAAAGTTTTCTGCTATGCTCTTTTTGGGAGAAAAAAATCTTTTGTGTATCATTGAAACGGCGAACCTATTCTGCTGACGCGTAGTGTAAATGAGATAATCACGAATCTGGATCTTCTTAGAAATATGAAATTTTATATTAAAATGTATTCGCAATTTTTAATAATCTCGTATTCATCTTATATCTGATACGAGTTCTCGCTTTCGTTACTAATGCGAAACTAAACCGTGTTTGCTATGTGGTTTATTGGTTTATCCCATGAACTGTTCTTGTTCTCCTCGTACACTCATTTTATGTATTTTATTCACAAAAATTATGAATGATTCATGTTCCTCTTGTATCTCTTTCTCATATTTACGTAATTTTTTTTATACGTTCATGCTTTTTGTACACAAATTTTATGAACTTTAAACACTAGGTCTAAGAAATATTCATGTTTTCGTATTTTTTATTTTGTTTATTTTGTACATTGATATCAGAATAGTTCATCTGACTCATGTAATTCATTCATGCAGATCATGTAAACATTCATAATTGTTGCGTACCTTCTTGGTTCAGTGTTAAGTTCGCTACTTATTTAAAAGCTTACCTCGAGAGAGTTTTATCGCCGTAAAAAATTGTTTCGCGTGCACCCTGTAAATTCGCCAAAAACGTTTTTTCATCAATACTTTGTTTTGTAGTATCTGATCATTAAATGTTATATATCTTTAAAAAGGTATTGATGAGCACCTATAAGTGTTCTCTAGGTGCCTTTCTATAATTACAACTTCGTTGAGTGAGTACTCCGATTGCTAAGTCGTGTTCTGACTCAAAAAGGACTGCTTAATACTCTTATGATTACGTCTGTGATTTGGTCGAGCTTTAAAACGACTGCTAAGTGCTTTAAAATTAAATTTTCGAAAAAATCATGTTTTTTGCAACTTTATTTTGAAAAAATTATTTAACGAAACTAAGAGGACTTGAAACAAATATTGTTCCAAATAACAGCGGATACAACAGTATTTCTGTAACTTTAGTTAGTAAGATCTAAAATATTGAAAAAAAGCAAACGAAAGGAATCAGCAGTAATGCACATCGAAAATCAAAGAACCTTATCGAGTTTGTTTTTAATTAAATCGAAAACATTTCAAAAGCTCTAAGCGCAGTTTTGTAGCTCAAAACTCATTAAGATAGAGGAATTTAGACAAAACTACAGAAGCATCAACAAAGAAAAATAACTAACTAGGTATTTCAGTTTTAACAACAACACTCAACATTAAAAGTTTTTCATGGTTTTCTGCAAATATCTTCTGCAATTTATATACAAGCGACGACGTAGTTGTTGATGTTGTTATTGCTACACTTAATAAACTCAATTTTGTTGCCATCGATACTGACGCTTTAGAGCAAAGCGAATCAATCTACCTACCAAAACAGTCAAACCGACCCAACCAGCTAACCAAGCAACCCCTAGCGACCATATTGAGGGAAATATTGACACCAAGCTACCAGGGACAGCACTGGCTCGGGGAGGTGGGAGTTGAGTGAGCTGCACACTCGAATCACGTCGCGCTGCAGTTGTCGCTGGTAATTGCGATAAGTTTTCATTACCGAACTAACTGCATTTTATTGCATGTCTGCTGCCAAACAGTCAGGCATCCAGTCAGCAATGCAAGTCTGAGCTACTTCACGCTCTACAGTGCGTACTCCTCAAAGACCCATCAGCAGTTCGGCTGGGTCAGAGCATTAGGTTTAAATAGTCGCCCCGGGCATTATTGACAGGGTTACCAACGTTGCTGCTGCTGCTGGGACTGCTGTTGTTGATCGCATGTTTGCAACGAAGTAGCAGCGCGAACAACAATAAAAACAACAGCAACAACATCCATACCAGCTAAAGAAATTTTTTCGTTTATTGCCAAAAGTTTTTCGATAAGTTTTTACTTTTTATTGCATTTGTTTTGAGAGCTGCTAATATTATTGTTGTTTTTGTTCTACTTTTTTCGTTTGTGCTGTTGTTGTAGTTGTTGCTGTTTTTCTAAAACTTTTATGCACAGCAATTTAAGCAAAATTGGCTTTATTTTATCTACATCTTCGATATGAATATGAAAATCTTCTATTATGGCACAAGTTAGTTTTGTTTAAAAACAAAAAAAAAAACAAATACTTTGACGAAAGTTTTGTCAATATTTAAAATAATAACAGCAACAACAAACAAACAAACAAACAAACAAACAAACAAATTTTTTGCTTGTGAGTTTTTAGTGCAGGCGAGTGCTTAATTTTTAATGGCAAAAAATAAAGACAAACTTAAACGCCCAACGAAAGCTTCAATGCAAAAACCTTGTTTCAAGGACCCTTGTTGCAAATGACAGAACTAGAAAGTTAACTTTTTAATAAATATTGATTTAAAAAATATGTATGTTTATTGCTTAGAAGAGCATATTTATTCTCTGATTTTTAGAAATTTGCATATGAATCAGAAAGAATTGTGTTAAGGACTCTTTTTGGAAGTCGTTTTACTCACATCTTAACGCCTGAATACGCCTTTGAAAACAATATATTTTTTGTCATATTTGCAATGGCCATATGCGTTTCAAAATAGACCTGCAAAAAAAAAAAATCATATAACTATCAACACCAAAAAACTGCCGCCCGAATCTATCTTTAAGAACGAAATCGGCACACATATTTCTTAGAGCAATATACAATACTCCACAACTAGCAAAATGCCTAGTATTTAAGCCAATAATGCAGCTTGAAACAACAACTTCATACACTTCTCTACAACAACGAAAACAACACATCACTACCAGCTGAATAGTAAGCAACACAAGAAACGAGCAACATTTATATTAACATACACTGCGTTCATATAATTCGCAGTAAGTTTACATGAAAACATGCTTAAGACTGTGCGGTTGAACTAGTTATGGCACTTTTCAAAAGTGACGTCGTATCTTGTCTGTCTTTGAATGGAACTAACGATTTTTTGTCGTTATATCGAAATAAATAAGGCTTACTTCATTTTATAAATTTTTAAATAGTTACGTGTATTTTGATCAAATTCTACACTGAGAACAAAAACATACTTTAAAATTAAACAAAAAATTTTAAAATAGAAACTTAACGCATTTGCGTTTCTACAAAACAAAATTTAAAACAAAAGTGTTTAAATTTCAACTAAACACTTCTTTCCTTTTGTTTTTCTCTCATTATTTCTTTGAAACTTGCTTTGAAACTTTTTGAATATTTCGAATTGGTTTGAAAAATATCGAATAAATAATAAAATAAATAGTAATTAATTTTTTCAATATTGTAAATATATAAAATGCAAACTTCATCGAATGGAGTTAAGATTTGGTATTAGGAGGGTTCCACGGGTCGCTGATTACGAATCTGCCATCAAAAACTCGGAAAAACTTAAAAAGTGGCATCGATATAATCACGCTTTAAAATATTTGTTTTAAATATTAAACGATTTGTTTCAAATTCGTTTTTATTTTTCAAAACATAGTTTAAAAACAAAAACTTTTGCTTTAAATTTTACTTTAAAAACATTTGTGTTTAACTTAAAAGCTTTATTTCAAAAACAAATTCATTTGATTGGAACACAAGTTCATTTAATTTTAACACATATTTTTCTCAGTGTATAAACTCATTGAAGAAAAAAAATATATATATTTTATGTAACTGTCATTTTCAAAAATTGCAATAAAAGTCTTATAAAAAAGAAACATTTTCGATAGTATCATATGTGTCGACGTAGAATTCTGTTTAAGTAATAAACTTTTCTATTTTGTTTCTTTGTTCCGATTGTTTCGACCATTTTGCACATATTTTTTATTTATCTTCCGAAAATTAACAAATATATTATTAACAGTCAACTTAGGACTTCATATTTAGACCAAAACAAAGAAACAGTTAAAAGTAACACGCAAAATGTCACATTATTTCGATCATTTCGTTAAGTTTGACAGTTGGAGTTCATTGAAAAGAAAGCTAAGCGAATGTCCTTTCCATTGGTGCCTTTTTCGACTCTTTCCGATGTATAGTTTGCGAGCGACACTTCATTTTACTTTTAATTTCAATATAAAGTGAAGAATCCGATTTTTAAAAAATCCGGGTGATGCCTATATTCCTAGCTGAACGAATATGCTTTCCACTGATCCTACTTTTGTCTCTGTCTGTTAGTTTCGGCAGTTTATTTTTATAAAAAATTCGGGTAATGTCTATATTCCTAGCTGAGCGGAGGAATGCGCTTTCTATTGTTCCTACTTTTGTCTCTGTCCGATAGTTTGCGAGCTACAGTCAAATGAGTAGAGAACCAATGCTGTTAATAAGTCAGTTTGTACCAAACACCAACAACAACAATAGCAAAAACAACGAAACCAGCAGGCATAGCATAAGCAGCTTATGATTGATTTTGTTATATAAAAATATAAATTTTTCTTCTTAGATTTTGCTATTTTTTGACTTTAATATAATAGCAACAAAACCATAAATTATATATTATTTTAGCGCATGATATATCTGATATTTAAGCATATTTATTATCTTTAAACGATGAGTATAAAAGGCTGTAGGTATACCCTAAAGTATTACTCAAAAACGTTTCATGGCCTTGAAAATATTTTTCGACCCCATGCAAACCGCGCTCTAAGACGTAATTCTAAGTCAAAAATCAAATGAAAATCTAAACTCAATGATGCCAAGTCAGTACTTTAAGCACTAGATCTAGTGCTCTTTGATGTTGCATAATGCGTATTTTTTTTTTGTAAAGCACGAGATAAAAAAGCACTTAGTTTGGTAAATTTCAATATAAATTTTAGTGCTTCTAGTGCAAGGGTGTCCAATTTTATAAGTGTGTTGCAATGTTCTTGATTTTAAAATTTGCACACGAAGAAAATCACGAGTTCTCCATAAAAAGATATCAACAAACTTGAGTAAGGAAGTAATCCTTTCATGAGCGACCAAATGACTACTCTTGTTCTAGTGCTTTCTGATTTAAGGCTGAACAACAACACACATGATATTTGCACTCATGAATTAAAAAACTTAAAAACGTTCCAAATGTTTAATTTTGTTCTTTACTTAAATCTCATTAAATTCGAAATTTCTTCTAAAAAAATATGCCAAATTCGGCATTAAAATTAATTAAAAAAAAAATATAGATTTATTAACCAAAATATAATAGGACTTTTTTATCTGTTGTGTTCTACTGTATTGCTCTACATCCACTTAAATTTATTAAATTTTCCTTACTTATTCTTAGTTTTATAACTCTAGGAGAAAAAAGGATATATTTTTGGAAATAGTCATTCTAAGCTTTGGAAATTATATTCATTCAAATAAAACGAATCATTCATTGATTAGATATTGATTTCTGTTTTTTTGAAAATTATTTTGTTCTATTTAAGAATTTAAAAACTTTGGCGTTCTTAAAGAAAATAATGTTATAGTAATATGCAAGTGCTACGCTGCACACCTTATATGATTTAAACTGTTGATTCTTAATACTACAGTGCTTTTATTGTATGGAAAGAAAAAGTCAGCCTGAAAGTATGCAAACAAAATTTATTTGATATACATCATGTAAAAAGATTCCAATAAAAATATTCTTCTATACAAATAAAAAAAAAATGAACTGTCAAAAAACTCAAGGTGTCTTCTAAACTATCAAAATCGACTTCCTTCTATGAAAAAAAAAATATCAAAAAAATCACCTCGTTTTTGTATCTCTGGATCTGCCCTTTATATGCCGTTTTTTTTTTGAGCAAATTTCTCTCAAACAAAGCAAATTTTTTTTAACAACATTCAAAATACGCACGAACTGACGTCATTTGTTAAAACAACAACAAAAGCAACGCCATCAACACCCTGACAATCAGGCAAGCAGCACATTTTATGCACTGTCACAGCCTCTTTCATTAGACGCCAAGGCACGCCCATTGTTACAGCGTCACTTCCGCCAAAAACAACACCCACTCAGCGTTGCTCATTAATATTCAAAATCTATTAAATTATAATTATGTAAATAGAACAAGTTTTGGGTACGTTTTCACTACTATGTGCAAAATAAACGAACAAAAAAAAAAAAAAAAAACAAAACAAAAAACCGGCAGCAAAACAAAAAAATGCAAATGTGCTGAACGCAGCACACGCTGTGCTACGGATGTGCCATGCAAACATGTGGATTAAAGGAAACAAAACACACGCTCAAACAGGCGTAGTGCTAAGGGGTGCTCAGCGCGGAGGCATAGCGCCGTTGAATGTGTTTCGATTCTGCTGCGATGCATGCATAAATCTACAAATAATCCAACCAATTTTCTGTGTTGAAAAAAAAAAAAAAATACTTAAAACACTGTGCATGCAAGCTTCAAAATAAAACACTGACTGAAACAAGGAAGTAAAAGACATTGAAAGGTTTGGTTGGGGGGAGATGTCGACAAAGTGTGCAGCCAAAAACTGAGAAAAAATACACTAGGGTGCGATGCAACAGCCTATTTCAAGCTTTGCACCTTCGTATACAGGCTTGTTGTGTGTATGGTTTTGTGTGTAAGAACCTGTCTATTACATTCTTAAGGGCTCACCAAAAATAGTTTATGATGAAAGATGCCCGTTAATGATGTTTCGAGCGAAGCTAAGCAAAACATTACCTTTTTTTTTAATTTGAAATGTAAAAACTAGAGTTTGAAGTTTAAAACCTGTATAACTTTAAACTATATAAAAACTTCTTAATCTTAAAAAACATATTAATTAAGATAAAAGTTCTGAAGTTTCTTGAAGTTTCTTTTGTAGAGAAAAATCTCTTTACAAAATATTCAAATCAGAAGAAAAGCATTGTTAAAGCTATGATAACTGCGAAGCAAATATAAAGATACAAAAGTATCTTAAATAACAACACTTTAAGTAACATCTAAGCAAAGTCAATATTTAATAGGTTTTTATATTCTGCACTCACCTCATCACATCGTCCTCATCGACCTCATCAGCCCTCATCATGTGCTCTTTTTGCACGTTTCAGCTTTTGTGTGCTAGACAAATACACAAAGATTCTTTACAATGGCGCAAGAGCCGCACAATGCCACAAATGAATGACCGGAAGTCGTTAATTTATGAGTTGGAGATTAAGTAAAGAGGAATAGAATAGGAACTATGCTGATTGTAACAAAACAAAAGAACAAACATACAAGCCTACTCAAGAAAAACATGTGTAAATTGCAAAGATCATGTAGTTGAATGGATATAAATACACGTTAAGGTAACGGTTAAGGTGATAAAATTAAAGCAACTTTTATTTATATAGCACTCACTTATTACACTCAGGGAAAAAATGCTGTTTTATTAAACAAATCATGGGTTGAAATAACAGATTTCACTGTTAAATACCATCCAACAAATGAAACTTTCAAATCAACAGTCGGTTGACTGTTGGTCTATGGAACACGAAACCCGTATAAAAACTTATGTATTGAAATTTTTTCACTAGTTTTAAAGTTCATGTATGGCCGAGTGTGCTAACGTGTGCGTCTAGTACTCGAGTGTCCACGGTTCAAATCCGGTAAGGCCAACAAAAAATTTTTTTTATTTAAAATATTTTTTTTTAAATAAAAAATTAAATTTGCAATTTTTTTTTGCGAGATTGTAAGCATTTTATTTTGAAGGTTAATTTTGACCAAACAATTAATGAAACAGAATTATTATTATTTCAATTATTGATACTTACACAGCAAGGGTTCGAACCCACGTCCCCCCGCATGACAGTCTAGTGCACTTCCACTGAGCTATTGGATCCGATAATATAAATATAGCAAAACACATCTAAAAACTATTGCTTAGGAAAAATAGACAATTCAACAACAACACAAAAATATTTCAACAGATAATTTTAACAACATAAAAATACTTTGAAACGTTCATTCAACAAAGCAAATTGTTTACTTAAACGCAAATCATTAAATCGAACAGTGTTGTTAAATAACAGTGGCTGACTGCTAATATTACAGTCGATATTTTTCTGAGTGTACACTTTAATGCAAAATTTTGGAAAATTTATATAAATTACAGAAAAAGCTTTTGCTTAAAATAAACTAAAAGTTACACTAGATGTATTCAATATTTTGTATACTTTTGCTCTTCTTATGCGAAGTTAATTTAGTAGATTTTTAATATGAAAATATTCGCAAATTGCATTCGCTTTACATCGCATAACTAAAATTCACATTAGGTTCTTTTAAAAGAATGCAATATCATTCCTAATCATCATCAGTTATTATCATCATTAATTATCAGCTTAAAGAGTCAATAAAGAGCACATCTTAGCTATATTCGCTTTTTTTTATTATTCCAAAAAATTTTCCCGAAATGTGAAAGTCGGCGATCTTACCTCAGCTATGGAACGGGAAGATCAGGAGCTTCGTTACATGATAAACTACTTCCAATTACATTTCTTTTACAAATTTTTTTCAGTCAACGAGAATTCTTTTTGTGAATTTATAACTAAAATATTCCATAAAAAAAGGACAATTTAACGTAATAACGTAATTTTTTTGGAAACTCAAATGTTCAGAACTCTTGGTGAGATAAATTTAAATAAGTTTTTGACCATTTGTGAATATATTTTCTCTTGATGTTCCTTAAAAATTTTTAAATTCTGTAGCTAAAGCTTAACAACTATAGTAAGAAAAAATATAATAGTTAATATTAAATTAAAATTTAATTATATTTTGTTCAAATACCAAATTTTTGAAGTGAAACTTCTTTGGCGGCGAGTGAAATTTCAAGGTTTCTTATTCGTGACGCTTGACTTATGTTTATAATTTATGTAAAAATTTTCCGGGAATTGAACCCGGACTTTCTCAACCGAGCATTCCATAAGAGTCGGAAGCGCTACCATATTAGATAAACAGGCAAACAAAGTGTAATTAATATTGAACGGGTTTTGGTCCGTTTCTAGTATATCACAGACACAAACCTTGTCTTTTAATTTTCATCCTAAAAGTATGCACTAGTCGGTAAAATGACATTTGGAAAAATACAAATTGCCTGATACTTTTGTCCAAAAAAATAAACGGTAGAAAATAACCGTTTTTACCAATAAATAAAACAAAAGTAGCTGTTATTTTTGCCCGAAAAATATAAGGCAAAAAATAACTTTTTTTTTTTGTCGGAAAAAATAAATGTTAAGAGATAATAGTTAATATGTAACTTTTTCGATAAAAACCATAGCCGGCACTGCCCCTGGATGTAAATATTGAATAAACAGAATATTATTCCATTTCGTATTGGTTGAATTTCTTTTCAGATACTTTCTCTCTGTATTTTACACTAAAATCTCTCTTATTTTTTACTGTTCAAGAAATTTTACTTCTGCTACGTGTACGTTGCTACACGCGAGTTTTTTATTACATTTTTTCGACTCTACCCAAAAGTTCTTAACAATTGTGACTGCGATTCCATAGCTTCCTGGTATTCCACATTCAATTTTAAAAAATCAAATATCTGACGATAAAATAGTTTCCTAAATGATGCTTAATGAATGAATCCTTAGAAAATGTGTTTTACAAGTTATTAAAGTACAATTGTTTGAACGTATCCGTACAATCGGGTATTCATGTTGCTTTGCTTTTAAAATGTATCATTAATACCGCGCATTGTGAATACCCCAAATGTAATCGTTGTTAATAATAGGAACTGTTTTGTTTATAAAACTTATTTTATTTAATTTTACCTCTACAAAATGTTTGTGATACTTAAAAAACAAAAATAATACAAACAAAACTAATGATAATACATCATGAATACCTATAAAGTTAATTTTTGAAATGTTGCGATACACAATAAGGTTTTTTTAAATAAAATGTAATGTTCAAACAATTGTTTTCAAGTACTAAAACTTTTCTTTTGCTTACCGTGTGCCTACATAAAAATTTCCCATTACTTTTGGAACAGACCTAAATTGTAAACTGTTGCAAATTTGAGATAAGTTGCGAAACTACATAATGTTTTATTTTGCAAAGCTGCAGACTAGCATAATATTTATTTTTTAATAAAATTTAATGTTGAAATTTTCATTCAAGCAGGAACAAACATTAAACCTGTTCTAAGACAAACTCTGTGCCGACAAGGAACAACCTCTAAAGTCGATTTAGAACAAAGTGAGGTAATTACTTTCATTCCATTCCTCGCAAAAAAATACACTAGTACGCAAATTTTTATGGTTGTACCTCTAAAATTAAGTGTTTGAGGCCATCACATCCAAATAATCAAAGTCAGGTTCCCTGATTTTAAGCAGCGATTTGAATCTTTAAAATGCTCTCGAAAATCTAAAAAATTACTTTAGCTGTTAATCCTGCGTTTCAAATTCGAAAATTTCCCATTACTTTTGGAACAGGCCTTAATTTTAAAAAGGTGTAAATTTGGAAACTTTTCTGTGTACATTCAACTTTTCTTTGGGGCGTTTAAAATATAAAGTTTTTAGTTAAGATCAAAAATACACAATAATAACTAGACCAAGAATCACATTTCGTGTACTATGTGATATTAGTTTCAAAATAAATTTTAGGATTAAAATTGCTTTTCACTCCAAAAAAATATTAAAGCTTTTCTTAAGCTAAAAATATGCCAAATATTCGAAATTCTCATTACTTTTGGAGCAGACCACAGAAAACGCAAACTTATGAATTAATTAATTAACCTTTTGTTAATTTTTGAAATGTTGCAGAAGATAGCTTTCGGTGTTTATAATAATTGGAATAATTGTTAATTCCCAAAAAAAATTCCCATTACTTTTGGAACAGCCGTCATAACAAGCAATATTTTACATCGTTCTTTAAAACTTCTACGTTACTATTTTGTGAATGACGTTATAAATGAATTTACACATTCATTGTAAATTTAAGAAAGTTTTGTGTGACTACTAATTTTTTTTTTTTAATATTATTTTTGCGAATCTCTGGAATTTAAAATTAATATCAGATATAAACAGTACCTAAAAGACTAACTATTTTACATAATGAATACCTTAATATAAATTATACCATACCAATTGAAAATGTTATAAAGAGGTTTATATTTGAGCTACAGGAATAATAATTAGTATGTTACATAAAAACTAAGATCTATTCAAAATATGTTCTTCATTCGCTCACGGACACGCCTATTTTGCAGTTTCCTTGTTATTTCTTAATCGTGCAAAAAAAAATAAATTTTTTATTTAAAAATAATTATATTAAAAAAATTGCTTTCCATTTTAGAACAATTGTTATAGGCTTATAAAAAAATTCCCATTACTTTTGGAACAGCCCTCATAGAAAGCAATATTTGACATTGTTCAGTAGTTTAAAGTTCTACGTTACTGCATTGTGAATGACCATTAAACATGCATTGTAAATTTGGGAAATTTTTGTATAACTATTAAGCTTTTTTGTATTTTATTTTGCGAATTTATGAATAAGAAGAAAGAGTTGAAATAATTGTATGAAATTTAATACAAATTTTAATATGGATCCAAGAATCTGCACTTATGTATTTTTTTTTTGAATCTAACCACGGATACGTCTACCTCTCATACAACCCAAAAATTAGAAACGCTATAAATAAGTTTATGTTTAACCTATAAGCCTAGTACTATGCTCGATTGCGTGAAATTCCACTGGCAACAGCCATTTATTTGTTGCGTGAAAATTTTGACAGATATTTTGTTGCGAACGAACAGCTGATGATCAGCTTACAAATTTCGACAAAATGTAAATAAACAGCCACAATTTATTAGAGGAAAAGCAGAAAATCATTTAAGTTCTTTAATTTTCATATTTATGATTATATAAATGCAAAATAAATCTTTATACAAGTATGCATGTCCTTTGTTGTGGAGCAGAACAAGTCATTAGTTTATGGCAGTCTGCAAGCTGCAAAGTTTTGCGACCGCCAACACCGCGAAAAGGTGCACCCGTGTTTACAATTTCAAACAACTGCAGTTATTAATTGCAAAACTTTAGAAATAGTACAAAAATATAATTTCAATAAGAAACATTGCTCTTTTGTTTGCTCTTTTTCTTAAATAAAATGGCAACTGTCTCTTTTCACGGCAAAATAAATGGTCGGTTCAATTAAATTGCCGTGAAAAAAATGTTGCTAGATGCATGTTGCGGAATATAGTACTAGATTTTCCGCAGCGAAGCATAGTACAGCTTTGATGAAAAAGTTGTGAAATGTTCACGCTTATTTCACAGCTGTCATTTTTTGTATGGAGATTTGAGTGGAATTTCACGTGAAGCCGAACATAGTACTATGCTATAGGTGACAAATTTCGGTTTGAATGAATTTTATACTAACGCTTAGATGTATACAAAAAATATGCGTCATCAGCTCACGGATACGCCTACAACCACATCTCTTACGACTCCCTTACAACTACAAAATTAAAATCACTTTAAAGTAAGGCTCTCGATTTTCGAGTACCCAGCCTACCCGGGTAATTCGAATTACACGGACCATATTCGGGTACCGGATAGTTTCGGGTATTAATGAGTGTTTCGAGCTACCCGGGTAATTCGAACTACCCGGGTATTTCGTGGTACCCGGGTAGTTTCAAGTTTTTCGAGCTTTAATATTTTTAAATTTTTTTAAGTTTTATATCAGTACGATTGCAGTGATATCGAGAAAAAATAGTGTTTAACTCGTTTTATGGCCATTTCTTGAGCATCGGTTGTTTTTTGTTGTTTCATTTGCAATGAAACAAAAAATGTTTAACTACCCGGGTAGCTCAAAAGTAAGAAACTACCCGTGTAGCTCGAAAGTTAGAAACTATCCGGGTATTGTTTATCAAATTACCCAGGTAATGTCCGATTTCGCGGGCTTTCAAGCTACCCGGGTTTTTCGAGTATCGAGCGCCCGGGTACACGAAAACCCAAAATAAGCTTGCAAAATATTGAGAGCCCTGATTTAAAGTGGCTTATATTTAGTTAAAAAAATTCGTGCGTTGTTATGTTTTATTAAAACTAATATGAGGACAAATTAAAAGTTTCATCCGCCCACGGACACGCCTACCTCCCATACAATCTGCAGAAGTGAATTTTAGAGCTACAGATTTTAAACTTGGTAGGTCTGTTTGTTGCATCAACACTAAACTATGTTCAAATTATGAGCTTATCCAAACGCGGACACGCCCACCTTCCATATAATCTACCAAGTGAAGATTGCATAAAGAGACTTATATTTGAGCTACAGATTGCAAACTTTGGTATGCTTGTTTTCTACATCAAAACTAATATGTCTGCAAATTATGATGACTTGATTCGCCCACAGCCACGCCTACCTCACATACAACCTGCCGACGTAAAAACTAATAATAATTTTTTACTTGAGCTACAAATTTCAAACATGATACGTGGATACAAACTTGGCACGTGGGGCTTCATTCGCCCACTTCCCATGCCATTTTTATATATTGAAAAAATAGGTTTAGGGTATTTTATAGTCGGCCTAGACTGACTTTAGAATTTCTGCTTATTTTTTCTAATTTTGCAAAATGAAACAAATTTTTTATTTAAAAATAATTTAATTTAAAAACAAATTGCTATCCATTTTAGAGCAATTGTTATAAGCTTATAAAAAATTCCCATTACTTTTGGAACAGCCCTCATAAAAAGCAATGTTCTTTAAAAAATTGTTCCACCGTCGATATTTTTTCACCGAAGTGAGGTTTTATTTTATAGTCCATACATAGCTAACGTCGGTGATGGCAATAGTGCCACAACAACAATAACAACAATAACAACAACAACAAAAACTGTCAGCTTGACAAATTGGCAAGCAGGTGTTTAATTTTTATGCATGAGTGTGAGGGTGCAAAATCTGCATGAATACGTGTGTGTCACCATTTTTTATTTTGCCAAATACAACAACAACAACAACAACAACAACACAACACAACAATGAATAAACAACAATGCTCATAAATTTGTATTTTATTGTTTTTGCCGTATTTGCATTTTTTCGCACTTGTAAAGTGGTTTTATTTATTTATGACTTTCATAATGTTTGTGTTTTTGTTTTTTTATTTTCATAAGTGTTATTGTTGTTGTTTTATTTTTTGGTTGTTGTCGCGTGTTTGTATTTTGTTTTATTTATTTACTTACCTGCTTTTTATTTCCCATGTGTTGTCATGCATTATTTTGTAGGCATTTTTTATAGCTGCGCCTAAAATTATGTGCAATTATTAAGAGCGTCTGTTGTGATGGTGTGAGGCGTCGTCAGCTGGCAATTTTTTCCTTGCCTTATGCATATTTAATAATGTTGGTGGCTTAAGCGTTATTTTTTTTTTTGAGACAGATTATTGAATGCTAGGTGTATGCAAACTTGGCAGCACTTTAAAAATGTTTGAAATTGTTTTTTATTTGTTTGGAAAACTATTTATTTGAATACCAAAACGTAAACAGCTTTTGAGTAATGAATGAACTATAAGTAAACCAGCAGCAAGATAAACAACAACAACAACTATAACATAAAATATGTATTTCAATTTGAGCATGTTGGTTGTTGGCTAACATTAAGCAAAACGTAGCTCAAAACCTTGACGTTGCCCACAAACTTTGCCTGCAGCCAGCCACTTATTTAGATGATGATTCGTGTTGCTGTTGTTGTTTTAGCTTCAGTTTGCATACATATTTTATAAAATAAAATATTCTTGAAACTTTGCAAACACCTTCTAGAAAAAAACAGCTTCTCGCTCTGCCCAACCAACAGCCAACAACAACAATTTTTTGGCGGTTTTATGCTGTAGTATAGAAAATTTTTCGCATATTTTCTGGGTTTTAGCAACTTTTAAGCAGGAGTTTGAAGTTGTTTTGTTGTTGTTGTTTTTGTTGCTTTTACTTTTGTTTCAACTCTTTGCCCAAGGATGTGCACACTTTCATCCTTATAGCCCTACCCCCATATATTTCTTTTCCTTACAAGTCTTTACAGTCTTCCTTTTTTTATTGTCCGTTTTTTTTTTTTTTGGTTTTTTATTGAGGTTGGCTCGTGTTTATATGCAAGTTTTTTTTTTATATTGTATTTTTATTTTGTTGCTTATTTTTATTATTTGAAAAAAACTATGCAAATTTTTTTCGCCAGATATAAAATGAAAATATTTTTGGGTCGATTATGTGTGCTTCTACGGCTTTGAATTAAACCAATTTCAAGCGAGTAAGAATGCCAACGCGCGAAAGTCTCTTATGTCTAGTGCTGCCAAATTGGCGCAAACATGTGTCGACATATTTGTTGCCTAATTAAGTTAGACAGAGCGACAGCTAGAGTAAGTAAAAAACGTGGAAGCAAGCGAGAAGTGAGGTTGGACGGGCTGGTTTGAAAAAGGCAGCAAAATTGTTTTGTCAGTAACAAAAGAGGTCGTCGTAACAAAAGGATATACGTTACGAAGTGGAAAACAGGAAATGCTTGTAGGTCATTTTAAAATAACATAATAAAGCTTTTAGCTTTTTTTTTTTAAATCAAATTAATTTCAAATGAATAGACTTTTAGCTCCAGCACATATTTTATTAAGCTTTACCCTGAAAAGTTTTATAAAGAATTTTTTTTTTTTACATTAGGTTTATAAAGTTTATGAAGTATTTTGTTAGGGAATCTGTCAAAGAGCTTCACATAAACCTTTTTCAAATGTTGTATATTTTATTTTAATATTTAAAACTTTGAATTAAGTGTAAGTTATGCCGTGCTTATTAATTCATTTTTTGCCAACCAGTTTCTAGGTAACTGCTTAACATTTCAAAAGCTTGCTACAAACTTCAATTGTGAATTGTGAATTGGTGAATTCTTTACTTCACACATTTTAATAATAGTATTTCCTATTGAAAAGTTTTATGAATTTATGAAGTTTTATCAGGTTGTTTTAACAAATTTTTTCAAGGCCATGCAACTTTTTTGAGTAATACTTTAGGTTATACCTACAACCTTAAATGTCATCGTTCAAAGATAATATATATACTTATATATCAGATATATTATGCGCTTAACGTTTATCTAATTTTAAATTCTTTAACAAATTCATTAAAGTCACAAAATAGTAAAATCTATGATGAAAAATTTATATTTTTATAAAAGAAAATCAATCATTCGTATAAATTTTCATAACAGCGTTAATTTGTTTTGTGATTTAAATCAAATGATTGAAATAATTTTTGATTAAAATCAAATATTTCTGATTTTAAGGTTTATCTGATTTTTATCTGAGGTTTTCTGATTTTAATCAATTAATTGAAAGCTTTTCTGATTTAACTCAAATAATTGCATTCTGTTTGGATATAATTGATATGATTGAAATCTCTTTTGATTTAAATCAAATGATTGTATTCGAAATTTCAATTAATATGATTGCCCCGAAATGAATTCAATATCAACTTAAAGCCATCACCAATGAATTCTGAATTAAATCTTAATGATTTAAGGCAAAAATGAATTCAATCAGGATGTGATTGATTCGTCATTCAATCTTCAAATGATTGATTCATTTACAGCTCTGCTTCATATAAGCGATGGACAAAAATATAATGAGTTGTTGTATATTTTTAAAACTTTTTGCGTTTATATAACCTTATAATTATGCCAAAAATTGGGTTTTCCAATAGAATTTATTTATTAAAAACTTTTCTTTTGAATTTTGTAAAAAATTTCATTTATTAAATTTTTTTTTTATTGCCAATCTTAGTATTTTTATAACACATTTAAGTATTATTAATTAAAGTATTCTATATCTTCTTCATATAGAAAAATTTGGAAAAATTCGACCTCTTTTAAAAAATTTATAAACAAGTGTTTATTTTTAACATTAAAAAAATGTATGTGACAATTTTTTACTCTCTTTAACGCTAAACACAAATGCATATTTCTGCAAAAATGCCGAAAATATTCCGTGTAAAACAAATTTCGCATGTCTACATGAAAGAAGACCTCAAGGTTTGCATTTTATGTAAACAAACTTTCCTTCTAACTTTTGTTGTTTTTAAGATATAATCAGTTTTATGTGGTCTTTAACGTTACATTTGAAAAAAATAATCTAAATTGGCATTAAAAAATCTAAATTATTATCTAAATTTTATTTTATCTGCATATTATATATATATTATAATAATATATCTAAGATTTGATGATCTGATAGTGTCTAGGACCCAATATGTTTGGTATTTAACGTTACACGATCATACCTTTTTGTTAAGATTTGAATTTTACCGTGCGCGACACAGGTGAAATGGATGTATGCTGTGAAGCACGACTAAAACAGACTCCTTTGAAATTTTATTCAATTTGTATAGCTTTTTGTAACATTAACAAGTATAGTTGTTGCTCGTTAAACTTGAGAATGTGTGCATTTATATGAATAGTTTAAATCAGACATGCACAACGAAATCAACAAAATTTTTTCGTTTCGTTGAGACCGAAAAATAAATTATCAAAATTATTTCGTTTTTTAAATAACGTTAAAAATTTATCAAATCAAATTTCGTTTCGTTGAAAAACGAAAAATTTTCTATAATTTTCTCCTATGCTAAACAAAATTTCTTCTGATATAAAAAAAACGAAATTTTTTGTTGAAATTAACGTTATTTTCAACGGTTGATTGGAAAAAAAACGAAAAAATTTAATATCGTTTTCTCCGAAACGAAATAAATATTTTTCGTTTTTTGAATTAACGGTATTTTTTTTATTTCGTTTCAACGAAACAAAAAAAAATATTTCGGTTACCGTTAAAATTAACGTTAACGTGCATGCCTGGTTTAAATACTTAAACTACAATCAGGGAAAAATGCTGATAAATCAAACAAATCGTGGGTTGAAATAACATATTTCACTCTTTAATACCATCCAACAAATGAAACTTTCAAATCAACAGTCGGTTGTCTGTTGGTCTATAGAACCACGAAACCAATATAAAAACGTACATGTGGAAATTTTATTACTATTTTGGAAGTGTGTGTTTAGCCCAGTGTGCTCACGTATTCATTTAGTACTCGACTGTCCTAGGTTCAAATACCGACAAGACCAACAAATAATTTTTTTTTATGTTTTTTTGTGGGCCAATTTTGATGTTCGATTATGTTTTTTTTGGAGATGAAATATACATAAATATTTTTTTATTTGAAATATTTTTTTTTTTAAATAAAAAATAAAATGTTCAATTTTTTTTTTTTACTTACACAGCTAGGATACGAACCCACGACCTCGGGATGACAGTCTAGCACACTTGCACTGAGCTATTGGTAACGATAATATAAATATAGCAAAATACAATAAAAATTTAGCTCAGAGAAGACAGACATTTCAACAAAAACACAAAAATATTTTAGCCGATGATTTTAACAGCACAAAAATACTTTGAAACGTTCATTCAACAAAGAAAATCGTTTACTTAAACGCAAAACATTCAATCTAACAGTGTTTTGAAATAACAGCGGCAGACTGTTAATATTACAGTTGATATTTTTCTGAGTGTAGACGATAATAATTCATTCCTTGTGGGTTCATTCCTTGTGATAATAGAAATTATATGGGTGAATGAATGGCAAAAAACAATGAATGGCTGGCAGGCGGTTGTATAGCTATAGCTATTTTTTTATAAAAACAAACAAAAAAAAAACAAATTGGCCATTTCAGCCCTTGAAAGGTCTTTGACCGAGCTTCTTATGATCAATTGTGTTGTGTGTGTTATTAAATGTTTGCACACAATTGACCGAGAGAACTGGACCTACATGTTTTTTGCCGACTCCGAACGGCTAAAGTTCATGTTCTCAAGAAGCTTAACATTATTTACTCTCTGAGGTTTGCCATTGTCTGCAGAGAGGTGGTGACCGATCAGAAAAATTTTGTATTGAAAAAACTTTTCGCCGCGGCTGGGCATCGAACCCGGGCTCCGAGCATGCTAAGCCACACACTTAACCTGCATGCCACGGTCATCACCTATTTTTTTATAGTATGTATAAAAAAACTGTCCTTGAACATTTTTAAAATAAAAATAAAATTTTGATTTTTTTGTTGAATGTTATGAGAAAAAAAATTTTTTTGAACTTTTATTGCCCATTTTTAGTACAGTTACCTACAGTAACTTTACGCACAAAAGGCGTGCTAAACGGATTTTCCCTACAAATCATGTTGTTCTGAGATTTTTCGAATTTCAAGCATAAGTTGGTCAATATCAGACATTTACTGCGCCTTTCAGTTGTTATTTAAAAAAAAAAATATTCAAATTTAACTTTAATTTGCATAACTCAGAAGTTTTGACAATTTTGTTGGTCATTTGGGTAACACATATTATATTTTTTCGTGAAATTTTCCAAAATTTTTTAAAAAACACTTCATAACTGTATAAAATTCTAACAAAATTAATAAATGTAATGATGTTGTTAGAAATATGCTAAAGTTCTATAAAATTTAAAAAAAATAAATATTAATTTATCAGTTCAAAATATTATTTATTACGTTCATTTAACAGCAGATATGCCTTCTTTAAAAAACTAATTGATGCTTAAAAAATTTCATATATTTGTTTTATATAAAAAATTCATTGATAAAAGTTTTGAGATAATGAAAGCATTTACTTATAAAAACACTTTTTCTTTTATGCTCCTTAACCACCTGATTATTAGAGCTAGTGTACTATTTGCATGCTTTTTTTAGCAATTTGTTTCTAACTGCATCATTACATTTGTTTCATTTTTATAGAATTTTAAAAAGTTATGCAGCATTTTTTAAAAAATTTACGGAGATTTTACTAACAAATATAGTTAATATATCGGCCATTCCACGCCTAATGCATTGCCGTGAAATTCTTGCTAAAGGTTCTTTTTCCACTTAAGAATAAGAATAAAAGAATAAAAGTTATATGTTTTTTTTTTCATCGCCATTATTTCAAAAGTTATGGAGATGCCAATTTTTGATAAAAGTAAAAATCTTGTAAATAGAGTCTTTTCCAATAAATCATATCTCCGTCATCTGTTACCATATTTATGTAAATAAAGTATCATTAGAAAGTTATTAAAAAACGATTTTGAAAAAAATAATATATTTTTGTAATGTTTTTTTTTAAAAGACTTGAAAAAAAATTATGTTGCTCATATTTCAAAAAGTGCATTTCTTTTTGTTTATTTTTTTGGAATTTTAAAAATGTGAGGGTGGTTTTCTCGATGGCTGAGGTAAGCTCAGCCAATCCAGGATCCACTAACCTTTGTTAAATAAAAGACGCAGTTTCGATATTAAATTCAATTCAGTTTGTTTTATTTAAGTATTAATTCCTTATTATCTATATAATTAATAGGCTAAGGTTTTTTTTGTGACTTCAACTCCTCCCAGACTAATAGACTGATTCTATCGATTTAGATGTCATTAAATCAGGTTTAGGCTGTATATGTGCAAACCACTTTTAAAAATTGTGATTTCACTTCAGGGGGCTCCCAACCTTTTAAAACAGAAATAAAATTTTTGTACAAAAATCCGTTATTTTATCGTTATTTTATCGAAATTTAATTTGAGAAGAGCTTATAAATTGATCGAATTTGAATTTTTTTCAAAACTAAAAATTTTTAACCAAAATTATCTTTTATGCATTCCTCAAATGTCAATTGTCCGAAAAATGCAGTTCCAAAATCAAAAATTCCACTTTCCGAGCAAACAAGTCAGTCAAATTTTAACAGTTTTCAATTTTTTTTTGTTTTTCTAAATTTTTGTTTAGTTTTCTTTGAAATGTGTTGGCAATTACGGTAATTATCTTGCCAAATGTATTTTTAATGAATTTTCTTCAAATTGACTTTAGTTGTTTAACGTGTATTTTTATCAAACGCCAAGACAGAGAAAAAAACTCTCTGAAATTTAAAGTTCTGTATTTGGAAGCGAATATCTCTGCCACTTTTTAAAAAATTTCATTTATTTCTTTTTTGTATTTAATTGCAATTAATTGACTTTAAAATAATAAGTTTTTACCGTTACTTTATTATTTATATTTTAATCATTGCCTTTAAAAAGAGTCCAATAAAATGAATGTTTCCTCAAAAAATGTATTAAACATTGTTTTTGTTGTAAAAATAAAAAAATTTCAAATTTGCATTTTTTTATTTTCTTTAATTGTATGTAGTTTATTTAAGACGAATTTGTTTTTGTTTGACAGAAAAATTAATAAATACTATGTGTCATCGAAAAAACAAGGCTACCCCCTATGGTTTTTTGCTCGAATTTTTTTTTTTTAAAATGTTCTTATAATTTTTAAATCTTCAATAAGCTTCAAAAACAATATATTTGAAAAAAATTGCATTATAGCTACAACCAATTAAAAGTTATAGCCACGAATCTGTTTTAATCATCCTGCTTATCTATAAAATTAATAGGCTAAGGTTTTTTTTGTGACTTCAACTCCTCCCAGACCAATGAACCGATTCTATCGATTTAGATGTCATTAAATCAGGTTTAGGCTGTATATTTGCAAACCACTTTTAAAAATTGTGATTTCACTTCAGGGGGTTCTCAACCTTTTAAAACAGAAATAAAATTTTTGTACAAAAATCCATTATTTTATCGATTTCAAATTTAATTTGAGAAGAGCTTATGAAATGATCGAATTTGAGTTTTTTTCAAAACTAAAAATTTATAACCAAAATTATCTTTTATGCATTCCTCAAATGTCAATTGTCCGAAAAATGCAGTTCCAAAATCAAAAATTCCACTTTCCGAGCAAACAAGTCAATCAAATTTTAACGGATTTCAAAAAAAAATTTTTTTTTTGGTTTTTTGGTGGTTTTTCATCTAAATGTGTCATAAATCGATGTTGTAGGTGTTCTGTAAGTACCTTTTATTAATTTCTGAAATATATCTTAGTATTATTTAAATCTATTTTTTATTGCGTTTTTTTTTAACATTAGTTATTTTTTATAGCTGGAAGAGTTAAACTGCGATGTTTTCGAATAGTAATAATGTTTTTCTCAGTTTTTATATTAGTGTAAGTCCGTCTTCGTATCTTGACAGTTACATTAAAAAATGTTGTGTCAGATCAAACGTTTCAAGTCAAACCATTCAGATAATGGTCTTTTATATCATTATTGAGACTCAATATATCGTTATTCGTTATAACTTATTGAATAGAATATCATATATTAAACGTCTATAATGTTTCTAACAATTAATTTTTATTGAATTGCCCGAATTCGGGCAATAGGTTTACTATTACTTATTTAACTCTCTACAGCACAAGATGGTAAAGCAGTCTCAGACAGTTGTGGGTGGGTATTGAGTTAGGCGAGTGTGAAGTCGGTAGTCGTCGGTAATCGGCTTAGTAACCAGATAATAATCGGTTCGGTAATCGACTGGTAACTAGATGGTAATCGGTATGGTAATTGACTGATAACCAGATGGTAATCGGTTCGATAATCGGCTGGTGACCAGATTGTAATCTATTCAGTAGTCGGTTGGTAACCAGGTAGTAAGCTGTAAAGTAATCGGTTGGTAACTGGACCTAGAATTAGATTGTTCGTTTGTATAAGAATTCAATGTTTAGTTTGGTCACTTGATAGACAGCAATTATATACAACGGTGACTTTGCCATGCAGAGCAGAGGGCGGCAGAATGTCAGAGTGCCGAGCACAATCCGGCTAGGCTACTCCGTACCAAATATATATATAGAGCCATGCAGAGCAGAGGGCGGCAGAATGTATAACTAGAGTAATCAGCACAAACTGGCTGGTTACTCTAGTGGAGCGCAACCAAAATTTAACGTAATCGGTTCAATCTGCCCGTATTACGCTATTAGCAACGTAATCAGCACAATCTGGCTGTATCACATGCAGAGCAGAGGGCGGCAGAACGCCAGAGTACCGAGCACAATCCAGCTAGGCTACTCTATATCGACTATATATTAAGCCATGCAGAGCAGAGGGCGGCAGAATGTATAACTAGTGGAGCGCAACCAAAGTTTAGCGTAATTAGCACAATCTGGCTGTATTACATGCAGAGCAGAGGGTGAACAAATCTTACTTACCTAGAAGTAGATTGTTGTTCTATCGAGCATGTTGCGCACTCTTATACTATTTACAATTAAAACCAATTGTGAATTCTACCACTGAGTGTAATTCTGGCTGCCGTGGTCATACTCTGTTGTTGTTGTTATTATTGTTGGCTGGTGTCTGTAATTTAATATTTCGTTCGTTGTTGTTGTCTTAGCGATGGCTATTGTGTGTGGGTTTTGTTGTTGCTGTTATTGTTGGCTGGTGTCTGCGAGTAAGTACTTTGTCGTTGTTGTTGTTATCGTTGTCTTGTGCTTGCATGTAGGTCTAACTTATATTAATATGCCAGCAGGTAAGTAGCTTAGATTATTTAATAATATATATAATAATATTGAATAATATATTATAAATAAGATATTTAATATATTTAAGATATGTTAAGTGAATACATATTTTATATTAAAGATATTTTATGTTAAAGATATAGTATTTTTTAACGTAACGTTGCAAAAACAAAATAAAAATTCCACCAACAAAAAATTACGATGGCCAAAAATACGTTTTTCTCGCAATCTCAATTTTTTCAAACATACATTTCACTTTATCGTTCATGACTTCTATACCGTTTGAAATATTTATAGAAAATATTCGACAAAAATGTTTGCCTCTTTAGGGTTAATAATTACTTCATATATAGTAATGAAAATAGTCATAAGTAACCTAAAAAAAATTAAAAAATTTTGAATTTTTTCGTTTTATTTACTTTTTTTATTGGTATGTTTATAAAATTTTTGCTTTTTATTAACGAATTTGTCATTTCTTAAAAGAACTTTAACCCCCTCATAGATTGATGATATATTTTTGACCCTTTTCTCAGAAATTAATAAATCTTTAAAACAGTTTTATTTCTTTTTAATAACAACAAATTTCATTCGACAATTTTAAAAGACTATTAAATATTTAAAATAAAATAAAACAAATGGCAACATTTAAAAAATGGAAATATTTATTTAAATCAATTATCAATAATTATAAATTATAATTTATATTGGAATATAAATACTTGAGTTTTTAAAACATAACCATGCAAATTTAATTCAAATTTTCACTTATTAATAAAACTGTTATTGTCTACTTCACGCACATTTATTTTTTATATTTCAAAGCTTTGTATGTAATATTTTGTCAAAATTCCAACTAATTATTGAAATATTTCTAATTATTCAACATATTGAAAATATTTGCTAAAACCAAAAAAATTTTTTAAAACTTTCACAAACATTTTTGGGCAAATTAACGAGAGCAACAAATTTCTATTGTCTACAACAGACAGACAGCGACAGAAAATTATAAAATAAATTAGAAAAAAAAAATAATGAAATTTGAAGTGCAGCAGCCGCTACACTTTGTTTGATCTGCATAACTTGATGTCTTTGTGTTGACTAGTGTGTAGCGGTATGTGTGTAGTTTTTCTTTTTTTTTTTTGGTATGTGAGCTGGTGCTTAATTTATGCGCTTTAAATATTTCTAGTCGCGTGCTGCTGTTGTTACTGAGCTAGAGGCTGCTGGTAGCAACACTTTTGTTGTCGTTGTTGTTGTTGTCGGTGTCGTTGTTGTCGAATTGTTGCTGCTAATCATGTAACATTTTAAAGTCACGTTTTTAGCGCAGTGCAACAGCACAGCAACAACAAAAACAACGTAAACAATAACAACAATAATTATAATAGTAAATGAAAGCGTAGCTATTGTCTTTGTGTTGTGTTGTTGTTGTTGTTGTTGTTGCTGTTGTTGTTGTATTATGCATTAATTATAGCACGTTTCATTAGTTCACACTAGTGTCCGACCGAACGTGAATTTTTGCCGAAGCCGAAGCCGAAGCCGATTCTTCGGCAAAATGGAAATAATCGGCCGAAGGCCGAAGCCGAAGCCGAAGAAGAAACAAATGTTTTCAAGTAAAAAATTATAAAGTTATTCTTTGCTTTTGTTAAGGGCCGATGTTGAATGTGAACCACGCCTAAACGTAAAGTTTTTTCTGCATTTCATTTGGCATTTCTCCATTTCAGACTAACTCAATTTGAACCATGGAAAGATACACAATCGAGCCACGCGTTAAAGTTATTCAAGAAATAGCAACAGTAGATGATCATTTTCGAAGAAAATCATCTTCAGTGATGAGGCACAGTTTCACCTCAGTGGATTCGTCAATAAGCAGAATTGCCGCATTTGGGCGAATGATAATCCAAGAGTGATTGTCGAAAAACCATTGCACCCATAAAGGGTGACTGTTTGGTTCGGTTTATGGGCTGGCGGCATCATCGGGCCGTATTTATTCCAAAATGAGGCCGGTCAGGCAGTTACTGTGAATATTGTTCGCTATCGTGAGATGATAACGAACTTTTTAAGGCCCGAATTAGTAGATATAAATGTGGACAATATGTGGTTTCAACAGGATGGTACCACTTGCCACACCGCTAACGAAACAATGACTCTTTTGCGCGACAAATTCAATGCCCGTGTTATCTCACGTGGTGGAGATGTCAATTGGCCGCCAAGATCATGTGATTTGACACTAATGGACTTCTTTCTTTGAGGTTATTTGAAAGAAAAGGTGTACGTCGATGAGCCAGCAACAATTCAAGAGCTAAAGGATGAGATAATTCGGCACGTTAGCGGCATAGAACCTCAATTATGCCTCAGCGTCATCGAAAATTTGTACCATCGGATGGAGGTGTGCCGCCGAGGTCACGGCAGCCATTTGGCCGATATTTTGTTTAATACATAATTGAACCATACCAATATTATCATAATAAAAAGAAATGACAGTAATTTTCTGAATAATTTGTGTTTTGTCAAAATCAGCATCGGCCCTTAAAATTTAATCACCTTTAATATTCATTTCAGTACAAAAAACTTACTGAAATCATTAAGGGGACGTAACACCTTCAAACATTTTTTTATTTTAATGTTTTAAAATGCGTATAAGTTGAATAGAAAATAAGATATCGTTTTGAAAAATTAAAAATATATTTTTTTTTTTTAAAAAAACTATTCAAAAAAAATTTTTTTATATTATTTTAATCAGATGTATTGCTACAGGAATTTGTTTAAAGAATCATTTACTTAAATTGAAATTTAAATATTTTGTTTTACACTTGTCGATGCATGGCATGAACTACGGACAGAAAAATCGGTTCTATAGTTTTTGAGTTTTTGGCCAATATTGTCCAAAAAACTTGTGAATTTTTGAAAAAACGCCGCCATTTTGTTATTTTTTGACCAAACTTGTTTCTTCTAGTTCATTCCATGGCGGTTTTGATGCTGATAAAAACCCCGTTCTTTGTTTTTTTCCGTTGTTCCAGTGAGTTGTAATCATGCCCGTTATGGTTTTTTGATGCTTTTTTAAAATAATTCCAGTAGCCATATTTGTAGATAAAAAAATCAAAAAAATTAAATCAAATTTTTTTGTGCGATTTTTTTACTACAAAATATAAGGGAGAGTGGGGTGTTGTGAGACAGATTTAGTTTTTGGACGATAACTTCTTTAAAAGTTATTATATTTTTTTCTGGAAACATTTTTTGGAAAGCTTATCCAATTACCTAACAACCTGCGATTACCTAACAACCTGAAGCCGATGCGGAAAAAATTGTGTCTTCAACTTTTCCATATAACGGGTTCCATACATTCTAGATTTATCAAAATTATATGATTTGCAGACAATTCGAAAACAATTATCTTTTATGGCAATTTTTGGCTTTGTCGATACTTTATATGCATTTAGTGGCATGATGGCTATAAAAATAATGAAATAAAAACAAAAATTAACTGTCTCACAACACCCCATATTTACTGTCTCACGACACTCCATATTCGACATTTTCAAATGGCCACTGCGCCATCATCACCCGCAATTTTTTTTGCAAAATCACTTCGGTGGGCTTAAAGGCAATGGAAGAGATATCATTTTAATAAATATTTACTTTCACGTTTAATTGGCAATGTTTCTGGAAATTCCACAAGGCAAACTGTACAAAAAACTTTTAAGAGCGCGATCAAAACTCAAAACTGTTACAGACACTAGGAACACGTGTCAATGCGATGAGTACACATAATAAGTGAGATCCCATTGAGAAAATATCTTATAGTTGTTGTGAGCATTCATAACATTACCACTATGTCAGATATTGACGTGTCTCACAACACCCCATGTCTCACAACACCCCACTCTCCCCTATATATAATTTTTCAAAATGATATCTTGTTTTTTATTCAACTTAAAGGCATTTTAAAACATTAAAATAAACTTTTTTGAAAGTCCCCTGAAATTCGAGTTAAACGTAAGAGTTTTTCTGCAAAATTCGGATTTTTCTGTAATCGAATTATTGACGTCAGGATAAAGTAGAAGAGAACTGAATATATTTTCGATCCAGTCGAGAAAAGCTACAGAAATGTAATACTAACTGAAATCTAGCAGAAAATTTCTAACGTTTATATTTCAGTCCATAACAAAAGCAAAAACGTAACAGTCGGACTCGCTGCATTTATCGTTTGAATAAAATTTTCAAGGAATGAACACCAACTCATGAGAGAACAGAAAAGGAGAGAAACACAAAGTGAACAATGAAAATGTTTCAAATGTTTACTGAATAATTCAAAAAAATTCAAAAAACTTATAAAAAAATTGTTTAGCAAAGCAATAATATTCGGCAAAAATAATCGGCTATTTCGGCCGAAGCAGAAGCCGAAGCCGAAGATCAAAATATAGGCCGATTATGCCGATTACCGAAGCCGAAGCCGAATAATCGGTCGGACACTAGTTCACACACCAGCCAACACACACACTCACTGCACACTGGACACACACGCTGGGAAAATGGAATAGTTTAATATTCACACACACACACACATACTCACGTACTCACTCACTCATATGCACTTAAGTTGCACTTAATATTCAATTAAGGCAAAAACATTATAATCGAATTTATTTACATTTTATTACATTTTTTTTTATTACTGCTGCTGCTGCTTCTCTTCTTACTATATGACTTTTATGTTGCCTCATCAAGCTTGCCAACCAAATGATCAGTTTTTAAACGTATTGTTTTTATGTTTTTGTCTCTTTCTATCTTGCAGGAACCTGTCCACCCTCATATTTTACATGCAGCGACGGAAACTGCATTCCAATGAGATGGCGTTGTGATTCGAAGCTCGATTGCGTTGATGGTTCTGATGAGCCAAGTGAATGTGGTAAGTTGATGTTGTTGTTTTCGTTGTTATTTTCATTTTTTGTTGTTGTAATTGATTGATGTTCTGTTATTAGTAGCATGTTTTCTGGTTGGTATTGTTGTGTATTTTATAGTTGTTTGTTTTTATGTTTAATTAATATGATTACCTTGTTCAATATAGCCTGTGGTTGTTCACTCATAACAACATAATTCCTACAAACATACGAACATACTTACTTACAAACATGTATGTATGTATGTATGTATATTCCTAAAATGTTTGTTTACAAATAAACAAGCACAATACATGCATCATTTTATTTTTAATATTGAACATTGTTATTTGTTTTAGACATAAGCTCTGTATGATGGGTCATGGGTGAGAAATTAAATCATGCCATCCCGGAATTATTGAAAATTATTACAGAACAAGAAAATGAGCATTAAACTTACTTTTTCTGCTGATTTGATCAAACTACAATATTGAACGAAAGTACAAAAAATTTTCCAAAGAAAAAAACTAAATCATAAAAAATAATTAAAAATTTAGTGTTTTTTCGAGAAAATTGCATTTAAAGTTGAATTTTTTTTTTTTTTAAACTAATTTTTTGATTTTAGGTGCTTGTAACGTTTTTAGTTGTGACTCATTGGAAAAACTTTGCTCCGATTACTTGAAGGAAATTTACTTTTCTTTTTAAAAAGTTATCATGTTTGGTAATTGTTGTAGAGATATGTTAATTGTGTGTTTCTTGTTTTTCCTCCTAGCACTCTAGGGGACGTTTGCGATCACCCCCATCCATACAATTTTTTGCTCGTATCATGATGGAAAATCACCCCCTGCATTATTGTCCCCTAGGTCTGGGACACCCTGTATATAAAATTCTGATAAAGGGTGGTCGATCGACTGGGTTTGTTTTAATTCATTATTGACACAGAATACATCGGAAATTTGATCAAAAAAAAATTTGTTGGTATAGGATTGTAGGAAGCTACATTCCATCATTTACTCTACCTGTCAATCTGAAAATGTACCTGTTTTATGAAAAAGCAAGTAAAGAAAGTCTAAAGTCGGTCTAGGCCGTTATGAAATACCCTAAACCTACTTTTCCAAAAAATAATATTATTGAAAATGGGTGAGTCCGTGGGTGGATAAAGCCTATATTTTAAATGAATTTAAATGTTGATGAACAATTTACACATTCCAAGTTTTATTCCTGTAGCTCACAGTACATGCCTTTATTTTGCTTTCGCTATGGGAGGTGGACGTGTTCATGGACGGATTACTCCCAATTTTTGAACACACTTTAGTTTTGGCATAAAATACATACATACCAAATTTAATCTCTCTATGACAAACATAATCTTATTTATTCAGTTTTAAACTTTTTGGGTTATGTGGGAGGTAGGTATGTCCGTGGTCAGATGATCTCCATTTTTCAAAACCATCTTTTGTTTGTTATAAAAAAACATACGTGCCAAATTTTATCTCTGATGGTTAAACATAGGCTTATTTATTGCGTTTTTAATTTTTGGGTTGTATGGGAGATGAGCGTGTCCGCGAGCAGATGACACCCATTTTTCGAAGACATCTTTGTTTAAATACAGAACACATACACACCAAATTTTATTGTTGTAGGTTAATTATGAGCTTATTTATGCAGTTTTCAATTTTTGCGTTACATGGGAGGTAGCCGTGTCCGTGGTCGGATAATGTCCATTTTTCCAAACCATCTTTGTTTTATATTTGTAGGTTAAACGGAGGCTTAATTATTCCGTTTTCAATTTTTGGGTTGTATGGGAGGTGGGCGTGCCCGTGACACCAATTTTTCGAAGACATTTTTGTGTTAATACAAAACTCATACACACCAAAATTTATGGTTGTAGGTAAATTATAAGTTTATTTATGCATTTTTCAATTTTTGAGTTGTATAGTAGGAAGGCGTATCCGTGCGCGGATTCCAAAAATATTCAATAGTGCAGATCCTTGGGTGCATGTGACCATGTGTACCAAGTTTCATCCAATTATTTCTACTCTTTCTTCTTATCCTGTGTATACAGACAACACACAGACGGACAGACGGACGGACGGACGAACATGGATAGCTCGACTCACGTGGTGAGGCTGATCAAGAATATATATACTTTTCTATACCGGACTCGCTTCGTTCTATGCGTTACAAACGTTTGCACAAAGTTAATATACCCTCACCTTTCAGGTTTAGGGTATAAATAGCTAAAAATATAATTTAAAATTCTAGTTTGCTCATGGGAACGGATCGAAATTAACCTTTAAAAAGTTCCGCTTTACAAAATTCACTTTTATAAAATTCACCCTATTCCAAATTAATTTACATCTTTACACAATTTACTTTTTACAAAATTCCACTCTACAGAAAACTCCTTTTTCGAACTTTGAAATCCATTCTACTTGGAAAATATATAAAAGGTAAAAAACGAGCGCATTTTATCAGTGCAAATTTTTTCAAGGGCAATTTGTTGAAGTGGAATTTTGAAATGGAGAATGTTTTGAAGAGGGAGAATTTTATAAAGGAGAATTTTAAATAAAGTAAATTTTGAAAACAGGAATATTGTATGAGTATAATTTTGACCCCTTTCCTTGATCATGGTTAGATGATGGTACACTTTCATGGTACATGGTTACAGTTTTGTTAAAAAAAATTCTTTGCTTTCAAAAATCACCTAAAAACTCAAAAATTAGCAAATTTTTGACTTGAATCAAAGATTCTTGATTTTTCATAATTTTTTGTTTTATTTTTTTTTAAGTAGTAATATTTCATTTCCAAAATATTATCATCTACCTTTTTAATAAACAAGAAAGCTAATTTAAAAAATTTTTTGACGTAAAATTACGTCTTACAGCGCGGTTTGTATGGAGCCGTTTTAACACATTTGTTTGAAGGTCATGCAACGTTTTTGGCTAATACTTTAGGGTAAACCTACAGCCTTTAATACTTATCGTTCAAAGATAATATATATACTAAAATATCAGATATATCCTGCGCTGAATGAATATCTAATATGAAAGTCACAAAATAGTAAAATATAAGAAGAAAAATGCATGTTTTTATATAAGAAAGTCGATCATCAGCTGCTAATAATGTGCCTGCTGTGCCTGCTGCTTTCTTTGTTTTTGTTTCGTTGTTTATGCTTGTATTGTTTTTATTTTGCACGAACTGATTGGTTCGTATTAGAGCTTCAGCTCAAACACGTGTTTCGAACTCCATGTAGATCGTGTTTTGAAACACGAACCTCAACTACACGTGTATTTTATTCACGACCTACACGTGAAGTTCGCATTCGCGTGATTCACGTGAACAGCATTCACGTGAATAGTATTCACGTACTTTAAGCCTGAACCGATAATAAAGAGACACAAAGGGATTATCTGATGTCACAGATGGGTCATTGACACTTTTATGGGTTCCATGGAACATTTGAACCAAAATGAATGATTCTATGGCCAATCGATGCAGTGGGATTATCTGATGTCACAGATGGGTCATTGACACTTTTATGGGTTCCATTGAACATTTGAACTAGAATGGATGATTCTATGGCCAATCGGATGCAATGGGATTATCTGAGATCACAGGTGGGTCATTGGCACTTTTATAGGTTCCATTGAACATTTCGACCAAAATGGCCATAGAATCATCGATTTTGGTCTAAATGTACCATGGGTGTTTCATGCGGTACATAAGCATTTAAAATCAAAATTTAAATTATTTATTAAACAGGTTGCAACCCTTTTCTGCTTAGCAATATACGGTGTAGAGCGCTCACTCTCAAGTTTTGAAAAGTAAATTGAGAAACTGAACGAAAAATTGCTTACGCAGAACTTGGGTGACTCAATATACTGCTGAGCAAGTACGTTCTTTTGTTTTCTAACTTTTGTATGCTTACGCATAACTTGGTTGAGCCTTTAAACGGAATTCTACGTCTACACTTACAATACTATCAAAACTGTTTCGTTTTTTGTGAAGAATGATCAATTTTGCATGGAAAGTACTAAAGATTTAGCAAAGAGAGTATTCTTGGATTTTGAGGACATTTTTTTTGTAATTTTATTTTTAATTAATTTTTTTTTATTAATACAAACAGGAATATTGATGGGACAACAGATGTACCTACATTACAAATTCATGTAAAAAATTAATATAGGTACAGGGAGGTGCCGTTAGGGTCTTGTCAATTTCAACCGTTTTTGTGCAATATCTATTACATCTATTACAATATTCGTCTAAACTTCTGACTGAGATTTGTTAAGATCGTCCAAATTTTGTGTTTACCTCTCATACAAAAACGTGTTCAAAATAAATATAGGTTCAAGAGAGGTATCCCTAATAACTGACCAATTTCAATCAGTTATTAAACTTAAGTGGATACCCATAGGGTCTAATCGATTTCGACTATATATTGCATGTATCTCCCATTCAAAATCATGCAAAAACTGAATGCAGGTCCTTAGGTGGTATCCAAGGGTCTTCCTGAGTTCTACAATTTTAGATTCACATCTTTTGCTCTATTATTCTAGCCCCCTGACTGAGTTTTGTTAAGATCGGCCAACTTTTTTATGTACCTCCCATACAAAATCATGTTAAGACTAATACATCTCGAAGAGAATTTTCCATGGCTTCTAATCGATTTCGACCATCTTCAGTACTCATCTATAACTCTGTTTGTAAAACCTTATGACTGAGTTTTATTAAGATCGGCCATATTTTGTATGAACCTCCCATAGAGAGTCATGCAAAAACTTAATAGAGCTCCATGGAAGGTCTTCCTGATCTGTATCAGTTTAACGGGGGACATGACATTGGCCGTTTTTATACCCTAAACCTGAAAGGTCAGGGTATATTAACTTTGTGCAAACGTTTGTAACGCATAGAACGAAGCGAGTCCGGTATAGAAAAGTATATATATTCTTGATCAGCGTCACCACGTGATTCGAGCTATCCATGTCCGTCCGTCCGTCCGTCCGTCCGTCCGTCTGTCCGTCTGTGTGTTGTCCGTATACACAGGATAAGAAGAAGGAGTTGAGAGAATTGGATGAAACTTGGTACACATGGTCACATGGACCCAAGGATCTGCACTATTGAATATTTTTGGAATCCGCCCACGGACACGCCTACCTCCCATACAACCCAAAAATTGAAAACTGCATAACTCAGCTCATAACAAGCCTACAACAATAAAATTTGGTATATATGTGTTTTATATCACCACAAAGATGTTTTTGAAAAATGGACGTCATCCGCTTACGGACACGCCCACCTCCCATACCACCCAAAAATTGAAAACGCAATAAATAAGCCTCTGTTAAACCTACAGAGCTAAAATTTGGCACATATGTTTTTTGTAACAAAACAAAGATGGTTTTCAAAAGTGGACATCATCCGCCCACGGACACGCCTACCTCCCATACAACGCGAAAATTGAAAACTGCATAACTCAGCTCATAATTAGCCTACAACAATAAAATTTGATATCTATGTGTTTTATACAAATACAAAGATTTTTTCGAAAAATGAACGTCATCCGCTTACGGACACGCCCACCTCCCATACAACCCAAAAATTGAAAACGCAATAAATAAGCCTCTGTTTAAGCTACAGAGCTAAAATTTGGCACGTATGTTTTTTATGACAAGACAAAGGTGGTTTTGAAAAATGGACGTCATCCGCCTACGGACACGCCCACCTCCCATACAACCCAAAAAGTTTAAAACTCAATAAATAAGGTTATGTTTGTCATAGAGAAATTAAATTTGGTATGTATGTATTTTATACCAAAACTAAGGTGTGTTCAAAAATTGGAAGTAATCCGTCCATGAACACGCCCACCTCTCATAGCGAAAGCACAATAAAGGCATTAACTGTGAGCTACAAGAATAAAACTTGGTATGTGTAAGTTTTTCATCAACATTTAAATGCATATAAAATATAGGCTTAATCCACCCACGGACACGCCCATTTACAATAAAAATTTTTTTTTAAAAGTGGGTTTAGGGTATTTCATAGTCGGTCTAGACCGACTTTAGACTTTCTTTACTTGTTTGAAATCAACTTTTTTTAAAATTTTATATTTTAGTAAATATTCTTAAAATTCTAAGAAAATGAAAAAATTCTTACGGGTTCAAAAGTTACAGCCGAATAAGTGAGAGCGCATTTTTATTTTTCTTTGTTCACAAACTTTGAACGCGTTTATCTCGAAACCATATTTTTCGTACTGGTTGCGGCACTAGCGGGTTCATTTTTTAACGAATTTTTTTTGTTTTGTATTTTTTTAAACTTTATTCGCTATCGTATGACACGAGTTTTTTAAAAAAAAATTTTTTTCGATTTTTTATGAATTTTTGAAGTCAATTTTTTTTTTGGAAAAAACACATTTTCAAATTTGGAACATCACCAATAATTGAAAAAAAAAAATTTAAAAAAAAAAGCTCCTGTCATACGATAACCAATTTTGTTAAGATTTAAAAAATTTATTTTTTTTTCCAGATCGAACAATTTTTGCGACTCCCAGCGCTGCAACCACGAGCCCCGTTTTTTTCCTGCTGCCAGTTTGGAGAGCTATAAAACCATGTTGGAGTGAAAAATATATTTTTTTAAAATTTTTTTTCTTGTAATTTGTTCAATTCTCTACAATAGTAAAAAGCTTTCGACTGAGTAATGAATTTTTAAAAAAACGTCTGTTTTCTCTGCCGCGAATATTATGTCCCTCCTCAACCCATTTTGGTCAGCTGGTCGATTTTTCGACCACTAACGTTAAAATTAATTTTTGAAAAAAATATTAAAAAATATTACCTGTTCATGTTAAATGGAAAATTTGGAAATTTATATTTATTTTCTGAATTGCCATTTAACCAAATTATGTCTTTGCAGAAAGAATTTGAAAATATTTTTAATATTTTTTTCAGAAACTAGTTTTAAAGTCAGTGGTCGGGAAATCTACCAGCGGACTAAAATGGGTTAAGTACCCATATATTATTCTTGCTCTATCACTAGCGGTCAGAACAAGTTTTGATAAGTTTTAATTTTGAAAAAAATTAATATAAGTATATAAAAAATTAAAATATTTTTAATTTTTACCATAATTAAAAACAATTTTTATAACCATTTAAAAAATAATTTTAAAAAATTTCACACAAATTTAAAATTAAAAAATTTTTTCTTTTCCGTTTTAGTTTACGTTCGAAACAAGTTTTGTTAGGATTTCATTTTTAAAATTTAAAAAAAAATTAATATCTTTAAAAAATTAAAATATTTTTAATATTTACAATAATAAATAATTAGAATAATAACACAACTATTATAACCATTTAAAAATTTTTTAAAATTTAAAAAATAATTTTTAAAAATTATAAAAGAATTTTATATTAAAAAATTTTTTAAAAAAATTTCAAATATTTAAAAAAATATTAAAAAAAAAAAAATATGTTTTTATACTTTTTACTGAAAAACAAGCTTCTTGTCAAGATGCTGCTGACTTGAGCACTTTTTCTGTTTCCTCTCAACTTTTACTTGATTGTTAATAAGTTTTATTATTCTTTGTTTAAATGTTTATTTAAATTCTCAGATTTTTTGAGTTATGACGATGTCAAAAGCGATCCTAAAGTTAGCTTTTCTTTTTCACTTAGTTTTTCACTTAACAAATAAGGGCTTTGTAGTACCCTTTTGCCAAAATAGCCCACAAAAAAATTATTTCATATAGCCTCATATTTTCTCGAGAAAGAATGTTTCTTGTTAAAAATAATAATGCTTTTTCGAACACTTAAAAAAAACTCAAAATTTCTATTTTTGCTTAATAACATAGTTTTATATATCCGAGCCAAACCCATATATCTTAGCCCCTTATCAACTGTTCGTACTACTTAAGCTATTGTTTTAATTTTTTTGTTTGCCTTTTTTGTTCCACAAATTTTAAAAAAGCTGCATTTTTCTCTTTAATACGTTGTTTTTAATTAAATTTTAACTTACAGCGGCCTAGAATTGCGCCTAAATAAAATAAAAAGAATATTTCAATTGTAATTCTAACCGCTTCAGTAAAATTTTACGTTCACATAGAATTTCAAAGTTTTAAATTGCTTGAAATTTTTGCGCAGCAGTCTTCAATTTGAAATAAATGCCACGAAAATGTAGATTCTACAAATATTTTTGGGCTTTAACAGAGGGTCAATGCATAAAAGAAGGAGTAAAAAAAATAAAACAAAAAATAAGCTTGAAGCTAAAAAAGCGCCATTTTGTGCAAGAAAAAAGTATTTTTTTTTAGTTTCAATTGCTAAAAAAAGCACACCGAAGTCACGAATTCAAAATATTTTTGCGGTCATGACAGACAAGAAGAGGGTTCCAAAGAATTAACAAAATAAAAGGTACAAAAGATTAAAAGACAAAAAAAATATTAATAAAAAAATGTCTAAAACATAAACAGCAGCGCACAGTAGCGAAAAAAAAACAAAAAAATAAAAAACCACATATATAACAACAACAACTTGCAGCGACAGTGAACTCGTCTTAAACTCACGTGACTAGGCACTTGAATACGCGTTCGCACTCTAGCTGCTTTTGGCTTAAATTGGTTGGGATTGAATTGGAATTGGCCCAGAAGAAGCATACCAAAAGCTGCCCAAATTCACTAAAAACATGGCTTTACTTGCTGTATCTTCTTCGCTATGTTAATGGTACAAAAGAAATGGCAAAATAAAAACAAAAGAAAAAAAAAACGTGAAAAGCTTTAAAAGGAAGACAACCAAAAACAAAACAGTGCAAACAATGCTTGGCAGCAGCGACATAACAAAGCTTCCAAAAAATAAGCAAAAAAAAATCAACCAAAATAAAAATCATATAATTTGCGCTCAAGTGCCGCAGCGGCGCATGTGGCCTCATGTTCTGGTTAGTTTTTCTTTTTATCTAATACTCAAACATTGCATTCTCTAGACACTTGACTGTATTTTCCAGCAACTCGACTGCCATTCCCCCTGTCCCCCTCTCTCCCCGCTGACAATCTGCCGTTGCGCCTGATCCAGCTCAAATGCGCCTGATTCAGTCGAAACAAATTTCTGCCCATTTTTTTGCCCCCGAAGCGCTTACTATGTGATTCCCTCGATACACTGCAAGTCCCTGTCTTCACTGTTGTTGGTTATTCTGTACATTCGTTTGTTCATTCTTTCGTTTGTTCGGTCGTCTGTTGGTAGTTCATGTTGTTCAAATATTCAAAGAGTCGTCATTTAATATCTTTGTGCTCGCACATGTCCTCCGTTGTATGTGTGCATACATGTGTGTTTTGTGGAATTTTAAATTTTTATGCTCCTCAGTGTTTTTGCAACATGCTGTATAGCTTCTTTTAATGTTTGTACTTATGTAAATTTTCATTATTATTTGCGGTTTGAAAACATGTGCCGCTGCCTGCAGGAGCCAAGGACAACAGTTGTTGCTAGCAAGCATTAAAAATGTAAGCATGCTAATTAGTGTGTGGAGCACTAGATATTGACTTTCAGTTAGGCTAACTTTCAAAATGATGTACTTTACAAAGTCAAAACTTAGAAAAAGTCATAGCCTTGAAAGACTTTTGTTGAAAAATAAATAAAAACGCTCTTGGACATACGAGAGAAGCGCAGCTTTTTCGCCGATTCATAGATTTGAAAATTTAATGTAAATAATACAGTAAAGAATTCGGAAAGACACGTTAATATTTCACTAATACATTTTATTATATACTACTAGCTGGTACCCGGCGTGTTGCTACCGTTCTTATCCAACTTCTGTTCCAATTTGCCAATGGAAGGCCATCAACGAATAGAAACTCCACTCTGAGTTTCAATATTCTATTACCATTATTTCCAAAGCTATTAAATATAATAAATTGTCTTCTATGGGCGGAACCACACCCATTATTCAATACCCGTTTTAGTTACTCCAAACCGAGTTTCCTTAATATTTGCCTTTTATTTCCAAAGCAACTCAATTAAAAAAAAATGTGTCTTATATGGGCGGATCCACACCTATTGTACATTTCCCGTTCCAATAGCAGGATACCACCAAATAGTAACTCCATTCGGAGTCAAATGTTCTGTGACGTTTACTTCTATGGCTGTATCGAAAATTTCTGTATCGAAAATTTTAGTTGAATGGGTGGAGCCACACTACTTTTTCCACTTTTCTAGGCCTGGTCAATCAGTCACTTCATACTGAGTTTCATACGACATTTAGTTCCAAATCTATGTGATATCAACCCCCTCAATTTGACAGTCGAAAGTCATGACTCAGTAGTAAGTTCATACCGAGTTTGATAGTTGTGTGATTTATTGACAAAATTAACACCAAAACTTTGTGTTCTTGAAAAAGTGCCACTGCCATCGCGGCTAGGAGGGTGAAAAATACTTACAACCTATTCTCATACCTACCAAATCCACAAAAAACAAATTTCATTAAAATCGGTCCAGCCGTTTCGGAGGAGTTCAAATACTAACACCGTGACACGAGATTCTTATATATATTATTATAAAAGCCTGTCCTATGACGTAATGATCTTTGCATACCTTCAGGCTGAACTTTATTTTCATTAAGTTTGAAAAGCTCAGTAATAGTCTAACTACAGTTTGAGAGATATCAGGTGCGGAGCAAAATTTGCAAAAAGAAAATATATTTTGTGTACATACTTTCAGGCTGAACATTTTTTCATAAAATAAAAGCACTGTTATAGAAATATTGTAAAGAAATATTATTGATATAACACAGGCCCATAGCCAGAAAATTGTGGGTCGGAAAGAGACAAACTTTTTTCGACATTAGACAACCATAAAACCAGAAGAAATTAAAATAAAAAATGGGGGTATTTTGAACTAAATTTTTTTTTTAATTTATTTTAAGTGTAAAATGAGGCAATTTTTGAAATATAATTATATGTCAAAAGTAAAAGACGTAAAAAAAAAATGTAATTTTTTTATATGAACCTCATTTTATGGGTTATAAAACTTCTATCGCCTCTAGATCGAAGATGTCAAAATAATCTCTGATTTATCCTCTGTCAAAATAGGTTAAAATCTTCCTGAAACCATTTCTTTCAACTCGGTACAATTTTAAACACCTTAACTGTCGCCCAGTTAGAAATCATGCAACATTTTTGGCATTTTCGTTGCATTAATCGGTTGCCTCTGCGATCTCAATTAGTATTTTCTTTCTCGTAAACCAAGCCTTAGTGTCATAGAATAGGCGGTCTCAGTAGTCTTGTGATAAGCGTTCTTGACTGCCATTCCAGAGATTCCAGGTTCGAATCCCTACTAGTTCGTGGTCTTACGCTTTAACCTATTCGTATTTCTTTCCTCATTTACAGTCAAATCAACTGCCTTGTTTGGTAAATAATAATAATAACAAAAATCTTTTTAATGCTACATCTTCACTAAGTTAGTAAAAATTCTATGCAACGATATTGCAATTTTGTTGCAGAAGTTCTCTAACTCCACCATCTGATCAGGTCATAATTTAATTTTTTATTTTTGTCTTAACTCCAAGTAATCATCTTAATTTCATCTCATAACATTTATCCTGACGCTTAAGCTCACGTTGTACAAGTCCATGCATAATTTGTTGCATTTTGTATCTTTAAGCAACTCGCTCCCGAGTTATTTCTTTTTTCATAAGGGCAAAAAGACAACCTTTACTGGTGCATAATAATTTTGACCGCAAAGCTTTTTCTCAGTGAGTAAACTTTCTATGTAACAATATAACAATTTCATTGCTTAAACGACTCCCTCCATGTCCCTCTGAACAACGTTTATTTATACACAGGGTCAGGGTACTTTGTGCAAATGTTTGGAGCACCCAGAAAAAGATATGTGTGCCTGGTATAGAAAAGCATATATTCTTTACTAGCGTCACATCGTGAATCGATCTAGCCATGTCCGTCTATCTGTCCATCTGTCTGTGTGTGGTACAAAAAACACTGGGCAAGAAGAAAGAAATGGAAAAAATTGTATAAAACGTGGAAAAGATATTCATATGAAGTGAAATACACGTGTTCACGAAAGTTCGAACTCCGTGTAGTTCGTGTTTTGAAGCACGAACCTCAACTACACGTGTATTTTATTCACGGATTACACGTGATTTTTGTTTTCACGTGAATAGTATTCAGTAACGGGCGAAAAATTTTATTTTTTTTATTTTCGCATTATACAGTCGGTATTCCTTTCATTATATACTATACCATCAGAAAACATTAACAACAAATTAGTCTGATTTTATTGCGATTCACTGCAAACATTCATTCAGATTTCATTATTCATTATACATTCACAAAAACACTCATTTTGAAACAAAAAGTTGTAAGCGTGTAACGTTAAAGACCACATATTGTTGCATTGCCAATTTCGTTCATTAGTTCAGACCTACCTTGAACCTCACTAGCAAAATATGTAACGTTAAAGACCGCATAAAACTGGTTGCATCTTCAAAACTACAAAAGTTAGACGAAAAGTTTGTTCAGACAAAATACAAGACTTGTGGGCTACATTCATGTGCGCATACCATCAGAAACCGTTAACAACAAATTAGGCTGATTTTATTGTGATTAACTGCATTCATTTCGCCTTTATCGCGCACAAACACTTTCATTTTGGAACAAAAAGTTGTAAGCGTGTAACGTTAAAGACCACTTATTATTTCATTGTCAATATTCGGTTATTTTTTTAAGTTCAGACCTACCTTGAAACTCACTTGCAAAATATGTAACGTTAAAGACCGCATAAAACTAGTTGTATATTCAAAACTATAAAACTTAGTAAAAAAGTTTGTTCACACAAAATGCAAGTTTTGTACCCTACATTCATGTACGCATATAAAATTTATTGATTTCATAGACTATTTTCAATATATTTGTAGAAATAAGCGTTCGAGTGTAACGTTAAAGAGAAAACAGTTGATCTTATACTTGACCTATAGGGATTCAGTTTAGTACTTATGTTACATTAAAGTAGAATGTTACATTAAAACTAAAATGTGCACACAAAATAAGTGTCGTTCGTCCAAGTACACGCTCCCCTCCTATTGAACTCAAAGTTGTGAAATCTCTATAAAGAGGCCTATGTTTCAACCCAGTTTGTGGGAGATCTAGATGTTTTGTAGTAGAATGTGCTTCAAATTTATGCTCTGCGTCTTCTAACTATTCAAAGAGCGTTGACAATTTTAAGTACTAAGTGACAAGTTGTAATTATGTTGCACTGTGTCATTTAAAGTGCCTTTCACACCGGTTAAAAGCCGACGATTATCCTGTTCTTGTGAGAAATCTTCTGGGTATGTTTCGAGAAAACAGAGCTAACAAGATTTTAACCAGTGCTTAACTGCTACATAGCACCAAAAAGTACTGTCAAGCTTAGCACTTTAAGTCAAAGCGCATCCATCATTATTCAAGCTACTTTTTAGAAACCAGACACTTTTATACACACACAAAATACAAATATACACTCACACTCAATTTCTGGTTGTCTAGAACTATTTGTTTGCACTTCGTTTCTCTTGCTCTTCTTTGCCACTTAATTCGGTAACGAATTTTTTTCGTCCCTTCTCTTCAATATGTGTTTGTCGCAGTGCCATGAGATTAATTTAACATTTTTTTTTCCTCTCTTACTGTTTTTTCTCTTGAAGCAATTTCAACATTTTAAGCTTTCTCTTGTTGACAGTTGCCGCAGCGCTGCTGTTGCTGCAAATTGCGCAAAATTAAAAAAAACTCCACTCTAATTAAGGGTCTCCGCTTGCAATGCTTAGTTTCAACAGATCACATGTCGTTCATCTGCTTGACTGCATCTCATTTAAATTAATTTTAATAAGTTGCTAAATGCTTTTATTAGAGGTTGCTACAGATAACTACTACTAGATTGAGTTGAGCTCTCTAGTTGACCTCCTGTTTGAATTAATGTAAATTTGAAAAAAAAAAAACAATAATTTCAGACATCAATAACAATTTACATTGTTGTAAGTTAAAAATAGCTTCAGTTGCAAGTCAATTAAAAAGTTCATATTGTGTATAGTTATATTTATTGTGAAGTTATATTTATTGTGAAGTTAACTACATGTTATTTAAATTAATTTCAAATTAAGTGTGCATGTCACAAAATTTTTTAATATATCAAAAGTTTGACATTTAAATCTATTCATAATTTTAATTTGTATGATGTTTAAATTTGTATGCATACAAAATTAAGCATAATAATAAAATAATTTAGTTCGCAAACTAATTAACTGAAGTTTATCATCCAACAACTGTTGATTCTGTTGATGCTGATTATAAAAGTTTTTGCGAATTATAAATGTTAATGTCACAGTACACAAAAAAAAAAAAAAAAAATAAAAAATAATCTGACAAAAGAGCACTTAACATTATTTTGAGCTTTCAAAAAATCTATTCACTCAAAAGTTATTATAACTGTCACTTTTCACATCAAAATAAGTAGGCAGTTCAATAAAATTGTCGTGAAAAAATCTTGCAAGAGAAATGTTGCGAGTATATTTCACAGCGGAACAGGGTACTACTTTGACGAACATGCTGTGAAAAATTTCACACATATTTTACAGCTATAGTTTTTTGAATGATGATTCGAATGAAATTTCTCATGAAACAGAACAGAGTACTAGGCTTAACAATTAAGTATTAACATTTAACATTTAACATTTAACATTTAACATTTAACATTTAACATTTAACATTTAACATTTAACATTTAACATTTAACATTTAACATTTAACATTTAACATTTAACATTTAACATTTAACATTTAACATTTAACATTTAACATTTAACATTTAACATTTAACATTTAACATTTAACATTTAACATTTAACATTTAACATTTAACATTTAACATTTAACATTTAACATTTAACATTTAACATTTAACATTTAACATTTAACATTTAACATTTAACATTTAACATTTAACATTTAACATTTAACATTTAACATTTAACATTTAACATTTAACATTTAACATTTAACATTTAACATTTAACATTTAACATTTAACATTTAACATTTAACATTTAACATTTAACATTTAACATTTAACATTTAACATTTAACATTTAACATTTAACATTTAACATTTAACATTTAACATTTAACATTTAACATTTAACATTTAACATTTAACATTTAACATTTAACATTTAACATTTAACATTTAACATTTAACATTTAACATTTAACATTTAACATTTAACATTTAACATTTAACATTTAACATTTAACATTTAACATTTAACATTTAACATTTAACATTTAACATTTAACATTTAACATTTAACATTTAACATTTAACATTTAACATTTAACATTTAACATTTAACATTTAACATTTAACATTTAACATTTAACATTTAACATTTAACATTTAACATTTAACATTTAACATTTAACATTTAACATTTAACATTTAACATTTAACATTTAACATTTAACATTTAACATTTAACATTTAACATTTAACATTTAACATTTAACATTTAACATTTAACATTTAACATTTAACATTTAACATTTAACATTTAACATTTAACATTTAACATTTAACATTTAACATTTAACATTTAACATTTAACATTTAACATTTAACATTTAACATTTAACATTTAACATTTAACATTTAACATTTAACATTTAACATTTAACATTTAACATTTAACATTTAACATTTAACATTTAACATTTAACATTTAACATTTAACATTTAACATTTAACATTTAACATTTAACATTTAACATTTAACATTTAACATTTAACATTTAACATTTAACATTTAACATTTAACATTTAACATTTAACATTTAACATTTAACATTTAACATTTAACATTTAACATTTAACATTTAACATTTAACATTTAACATTTAACATTTAACATTTAACATTTAACATTTAACATTTAACATTTAACATTTAACATTTAACATTTAACATTTAACATTTAACATTTAACATTTAACATTTAACATTTAACATTTAACATTTAACATTTAACATTTAACATTTAACATTTAACATTTAACATTTAACATTTAACATTTAACATTTAACATTTAACATTTAACATTTAACATTTAACATTTAACATTTAACATTTAACATTTAACATTTAACATTTAACATTTAACATTTAACATTTAACATTTAACATTTAACATTTAACATTTAACATTTAACATTTAACATTTAACATTTAACATTTAACATTTAACATTTAACATTTAACATTTAACATTTAACATTTAACATTTAACATTTAACATTTAACATTTAACATTTAACATTTAACATTTAACATTTAACATTTAACATTTAACATTTAACATTTAACATTTAACATTTAACATTTAACATTTAACATTTAACATTTAACATTTAACATTTAACATTTAACATTTAACATTTAACATTTAACATTTAACATTTAACATTTAACATTTAACATTTAACATTTAACATTTAACATTTAACATTTAACATTTAACATTTAACATTTAACATTTAACATTTAACATTTAACATTTAACATTTAACATTTAACATTTAACATTTAACATTTAACATTTAACATTTAACATTTAACATTTAACATTTAACATTTAACATTTAACATTTAACATTTAACATTTAACATTTAACATTTAACATTTAACATTTAACATTTAACATTTAACATTTAACATTTAACATTTAACATTTAACATTTAACATTTAACATTTAACATTTAACATTTAACATTTAACATTTAACATTTAACATTTAACATTTAACATTTAACATTTAACATTTAACATTTAACATTTAACATTTAACATTTAACATTTAACATTTAACATTTAACATTTAACATTTAACATTTAACATTTAACATTTAACATTTAACATTTAACATTTAACATTTAACATTTAACATTTAACATTTAACATTTAACATTTAACATTTAACATTTAACATTTAACATTTAACATTTAACATTTAACATTTAACATTTAACATTTAACATTTAACATTTAACATTTAACATTTAACATTTAACATTTAACATTTAACATTTAACATTTAACATTTAACATTTAACATTTAACATTTAACATTTAACATTTAACATTTAACATTTAACATTTAACATTTAACATTTAACATTTAACATTTAACATTTAACAGTTAACATTTAACATTTAACATTTAACATTTAACATTTAACATTTAACATTTAACATTTAACATTTAACATTTAACATTTAACATTTAACATTTAACATTTAACATTTAACATTTAACATTTAACATTTAACATTTAACATTTAACATTTAACATTTAACATTTAACATTTAACATTTAACATTTAACATTTAACATTTAACATTTAACATTTAACATTTAACATTTAACATTTAACATTTAACATTTAACATTTAACATTTAACATTTAACATTTAACATTTAACATTTAACATTTAACATTTAACATTTAACATTTAACATTTAACATTTAACATTTAACATTTAACATTTAACATTTAAAATTTAACATTTAACATTTCCCAAACTTTTAAAGAAAAATAAAATTTTTATAAAAAAAATAAAATTTTTATAAAAAAATTTGGTTTTTTGTCAATAAAAAATTTAGTTGGGAGAGAGCTTTTGTGTTGGTCGAATTTGAGTTTTTCTCAAAAGTAAAATTTTTTTTCAAAAGCTTTAGTTTTATGCATTCATCAATCGTCAAATTAGTAAATAATGGCGTTTTGAATTCAAAATTTTGACTTTCCATATCTTAGTCGATTTTTAACGGTTTTTCAATTTTTCTAATTATTGTTTAAAGTTTATTCAATTTTCTTTCAAATGTGTTCACAATTACTGTGAAGCTCTAACCAAAAGTATTTTTAATGAATTTTCTTAATATTGGCGTTAGTTATTTGGCGTGTACTTTAACCAAATGTCAAGAGAGCGAAAAAGTCTGTCTCGAATGAAAGTCAATTTGACTGTTTTGAATATCTCCGCCATTTTTGAATAGATTTAATTTATTTCTTTTTTGTCTTTAAGTCTTACCAGTTAACATTTAACATTTAACAAATTTATAAAAATTTTACCGTTACTTTTTTGCTTATATTTAAATTATGCTTTTTAAAAAGTGACCACAAAATTTGATGTTTTCTCAAAATATGGGATCAAAATTATTTTTTTTTTTTGATTAAAAAGAAATAATAATCAAGAAATGAATAAAATTAAAAAAAAAAATATGAATACGAAAAAATACGAAAATATGAAATAAATACCGACACAGCTCTGTTAAACATCGCTGTTGTAGCCAACAGAAAGAAGTGCAAATGCCAACGTAACATTGAGAGGAACGGAGAGTAACAGAGCTGTGTCGTATTATTCTTGTTAATGCTTTTTCTCATTTTCTCTCACTTTGAACACAGACAAACAAAAAATTGGTTTACTTTCGGCCCCAGTCAAAATCACTATTAATATAAATTCTCAGTTTATATCTTAAATATTTTGATTCTTATCAAAAATTTTTATTGAACTTTTCAAAAAATCATTCAAAATTTTGATTCCAATTCGAATTAAAAAAATTTTGCATATTTTTCTCATTACATTACTTAAGATATAGTATACTTAGTGTGAATTCTTACCATTAAAATTTATTCTTACCATTTTTTATTAATTTAGTATTTAGAAGTCCTTAAAAATAAACTGAATTCTTTTTTTTTATTTCCAGCGAACGCTTCGAAGTGCAATGAGGGTCAATTTCAGTGCTTAAAATCACACAAATGCATACCCAATAACTGGGTGTGCGACGGTGAATACGACTGTGAATCCGACATCTCGGATGAGACCAACTGTAAGTATTAACTTTGACTAGAAAACAACACAAAAATAAAATGTGCAGCACTTTAATTAACTTTACCAAAAGTTAAAAAAACAAAGAAATATTTGCTATGGATTTTATTGTTGTAAAGTTTATTTTTCTAATATAATTGACTGAATCAAACCACATAACATGCCTTGCAACAAATCCAATATAGGTCGCAGCGATACGCTCAAGTGTCGCACATACCAGAGTGAATGTAACAACGGTGTCTGTCTAGATATTAGCCGATTTTGCGATGGCATCTGGGATTGTGATAATGATGAGACAAAATGTGGTAAGTACTGTGTGGAGGGCAAGAGTTTTAATAAAGCAACAAACAATACAAACACCTATGCTAACATGTTTTTTTTATCCTCTGATACTTGCAGAAACTCAAGATACCGTGTGTGCCAGCAAGAATTGTTCATTTAATTGCAAACTCACGCCGCACGGACCAATGTGCTATTGTCCACCCGGTCAGGAGCCAGTAAATGACACCCAGTGTGTCGATTTCAATGAGTGTGCCATCGAGGGAATGTGCGATCAAGTGTGCCGCAATACGCCCGGTTCATACGAATGTTCATGTGTGTCCGGTTATATGAAGCAAAAGAACCGTTGTTTGGCCATCAACGGTAAGTGGCAGCCAGCGCTATAGCGTTGTGGCTCAATGGTATAAGCCTTGATTAGTTTGGCAGGCAGGCAATATGTTTGTGTGAGTGAGTGTGTGTTTGTGTGAGTGAGTGTGTGTTTGAGTGCACGTTGCTCTTTTTGCTGAAGTGGAACACGCTTTAAAGCTAGTGAGTGTGTAAGTTTATGTGTTTGATGTGGATGCAATCCTGGCGTGGATGCAATCCTGGCCAATAGTGTTCATTTTGAAAATCGTACAAATTGAATGATTCTCCTTTTTGTAAGAATTATTCCACATTGCGTATACGTGACATTAATTCGCATATGTGTGAGAATTTTAAGCTTTAGCTAAAAGCGGTCAATGATACTTCTTTCGTTTGTAGCTACTTAATTTCTTACAGAATTTAAATTAAATTCATTTTATTTCAAATCCATAAGCTTGATGAGAAAATAAATATCGAGGCGTATGAGTAACATTTAATTAATTCTTAAATAAAGCACACATGGCGTATGAGTTACATATACAGTGGTCGGCATAAATATTTTGACAAAATTACTCATAGCACGTGTTCTATAAATAAAAATATTCTCTCTTATTGTGATCAATTTCAAAGCATTTCAATGATTTCATACAAATATACATTTTTTCAAAACTTTAAGGTCGATTATTTCGAAAAATTTTGTGTGTAGCATATCATGCTTTTACAATAAGCCCTTCAATTACACTTCAAAAAAATGTCTGTACACGGTGTCTCACTATTTTTTTTCTTATGGATTTGGGGTCTCTAATCACGAAAATCGCAAACAAAAATTTTATGGCTACGTTTATTTGAAAAATTTTTTTGTAAAGTTCGCTTTTTTTAAATATAGTCGCATATATTTAAATATATCTTGTATGCTTCTTTTTCAAATATAGTCGCATATATTTAAATATATCTTGTAAACTTCTTATTCGATTTTTACAATAAAGCCTATCAAATGAAGCCCAATAATTTCTAAAATTTCCAAAATTTTCTACATTCTTGTTCAATTAATTTTTAAATTTGCATGAGGAGCAGGAAAAATATTGGTATGCCATGTACAAAAACATTGACGCATAGTGTTTTTGTTAAAACGTGATACGAAATATTTTATTAATATAAAAAGAAAGCAATAAAAGCATCGCTTTTTGAGGGAGTAAGACATTAAATACATGAAGAAAAAATTTCTTGGCGGCAAAAGTACTTTGACGTGAATGGAAATAACGATTTGGGTAATAAAATCGTAATAATAAATAAATATTAATGTTTATTTAAATATATTTGTTGATTTTAGTTATTCTTTTATAAAAACAAATGAGAAAAAAGTCTAAACTAAGCGTTAAAATGAGATTTGCAATCGTAGAGAAGCATAATTTTGGTATTTCCATCAAAGAAATATGCTTTGAGTTACATTTATCACGGCAAACCGTTCACTCTCAAACAAATAAATACAAAAAATAACAAATTCGGTTAAAAATTTGCCACGTTCAGGCAGAAAACGTAAAACAACACGCAAAAAAGACCAGCTTATTATGTGGAAGTTCTCAAAGAACCCTGTTTTAACTCCAAAAAGCCATGAATTACAAATAAAAAAATCTTTCTAAGAATCCAGTAAGTGAACGCTCAATTCACGACACGTTTAAATAATTCCAATTCGGTACATATTCCGGTACAAAAAGGAAAACGACTCCAATTTGTCAATGATTTTCTTTGTAAGACGATGAGCTTTTCGAACCGTTTTTTGTGGACTGATGAAAATACGTTTGAGTATCACAGATCACCTAAAAAGAGATTTGTTCGAATTTCGAAAAAAACACGCAAAGAAATCTCTTCAATCTTACAAGCAAATCGCCATGGCCGGCGATTGGTAAAGTTTTGGCGCTGCATTTCCTCTTGTGGTCATGAAGATTTAAGTCCAATTGATGGAACGATGAACCAATACAAATATTTGCTTGTTTTAAATGATCACTTTCAGCATTTTCAGCTGGTGACAAACTTATTGGTGGGTCATTTATCTTACAACAAGATAATGCACCATGTCACAATTGTAAGTTCATAATGAACTTTTTGAAGCGTACTGGTGTATAAGATTTAGACTGGCCCCTCCAAAGTTCTGATATAAAGTCAATTGAAAATTTGTAGGCTTTTATTAAAGAAAAGCGAAGCGTTTGCTTGACTCGGACCAGGGAAGAGTTTATATCTCCAATAAAAGACTTTGGGAGCAAATTCTGGCAGCAGATTGAAAAATTTTGTAGAATCAGTTGCAAAATGTTTTCAAAGAGTAATGAAAGCTAATGGCGGATGTATTTTTTATAAAATTGTTAAGTTTTTTCATACATTTTTAATTTTTAAGCTGATTTTTGTTTAAAAAAGAAATGTTAAAGTACTTATGTCTTTTTTGAAATAATAGCCCTATCACCGTCTGTGAGTCGAATTTTCCAGTCGAGTCGAAGCAACTAGCGAATTTTAATTTCTGTTGTATCATTGCTTGCGAATCAAATTATTCGCCTCAAATTCAGTGCTGCCAAAGCATAAAATATAAAAGTAAACAAAAAACGTCAAAAAAATTGTATTTACTTTATTCAAAAGTAAGATTTTTCTAAACAAATAAATAAAATAACAAAATAAAAATAATAAGAAGTGTAGAGTTATTCTTTAGAAAAGCGGAACTGGAGAAAAAATAAACTTTGTGCACACTACGCCTTAGTGTCAGGGATTAATCCAATCATCTTAAACTTCCTGATGGCATAGCAAACGCATGCTTCCTTGCTATTCGACTTTGTTGAACCAAATTTCCCCAATCCAGTAACTATGGTCGGATATTATTCAATCAGCTCCATCACTTTTTTTGAACTGTCAGCTGTTGGTTTTTTTCACGCTAAAATAACAATCAAAACTTAGCATAAGAACGGAATATATTGCAATTGCTTACCTTTTTCTATTATTTTTCATTGATAAAACAAAATAAACAAATCAAAATCTGCATTCGCTGGCTTCTTACAAAATAATTTCATTCGCCTGTTTTTGAAGTTTAAATCGAAAAAGATTTTATACATTCGCTGACGGCGATTCCAACTTAGCAAATTCGACTAAATTTTTGTTCAATTAGCAGATGGATGATAGAGGCATAAAGTTTTTTTAATATGTTTTCCTTATGAATTATTTTTAAGAAAAATTACACATTTTTGGTAAGATCTTAAACAAATAAAAATATATTCAGCCCAATCATGAAACATTTTCTCCCGGGAGTTGAAAATAAGAGTTTCCGGTTTTAAGATAGCAGATAAAGATATCCCTTTTTTTTAATTTACACTCATGAATATTGGCGGTTGATGAACAAAATTGCATAAAAATTTCCAAAAAGTATTTTAACTTTATCTTAAAAACGGAAACTCCCATTTACAACTCCCGGGAGAAAATGTTTCATGATTGGGCTGATTAATTCATGCTTTTTCAAAATATTTAAAAAACTCAAAATATTTGCATTTTCCTTACGTCAAAATAATTTTGCCGACTACTGTATATTTACTGCAAACTAACATGGCGTATGAGTAATATTAATTATTGAAAAACATTGATATTTTTGATTTTTTAATGTAAATAAAATGTAACATTTTAAACTCAAACGCAATCATATATTTAATCTTCTTGCATTTCTCAGTTTAAATATTTAATTTTTACACACTCATACATATATTTTTCTCACCCCTTCCTTAGTGCCCAAATCGGAAAATGCATCGCTTATCTTTGTAACGCAAACGGATATACGTCGTATATCCACCAGCGGCGACCTGCTCAGCCATTATGACTCAACGGATGTTTCTGCCATTGAGATTTGGCATCGCAATCGCACACTGTGCGCCATGTATTCGAGTCCAAACATAGCAACAGCTGTGGTCATGCGTTGTCATCGCATCGATGACTTTAATGTTACATGGACGATGCCGTTGCCGGAACTTATAACCAGCACGCATTGTAAGTAGTTTCTTGTGCATTCGTTACAACTTCTTTTTGCATGTTTAATCTTTTTTGTTTTTGCATTTTGCTTTTGTAGTCATTGACAAGCTACGCTTGGATTGGATTTCTGGCAACTGGTATTTTCTCAGCAATGAGCCAGGGTTGATTTTCATGTGCAGCAATTCAATGCAGTTTTGCTCGGTTATTTTGCAGCAGGTACAAAATCCCTCATCAATAGTCTTGGATCCCACAAAGGGGTAAGTTTTTTTTATATTACTTGGACTTTGTTGTTTAACTATGTGTTTTTCTTGCAATTTCTGCATGCTTCAGTTTCATTTTTTTTACCGAATGGAGTCCAAGCTTATCACGTGCTCATCTTGATGGCAGCAATTGTACTGTGCTGGTTTCAACTCAAATCTACTATCCCAGTCGTGTGACGCTGGATTTAGCCAATGAGCATGTTTACTGGATTGATATCTATAAGGATTTCGTTGAGCGTGTCGATTATGAAGGACACAATCGCTGGGCATTAAAGAAAACAGCAGATGTAAGTATAAAAGTGCTACTTGATCTGATTTTAATTTAATTTTATTTAAATAAATGACTTTTAAACTGAATTAATCTTATATAATAAAATAATATAATTATTTTTGATCATTTTATTTCAACACACAGACGCACGTACCTGTCAAATCTCTGCACGCCATTGAAGTTTTCGAAAACACTGTCTATATAGCACCTTGGACGGATAACGTGATTATCACAATGAACAAATTTACACTTAAAGCTGAACAAATTGTCAATGATGTTAAACGTCCGTACGATTTTCGCATATTTCATCGACAGAAACAACCAGAGGGTAAGTCAAGTCAAATGAAGACAAGCATTGAAGCATGTTTAGCTTGCAATGAATTTCAAAATGTTTTCCTCTTGCTAACTGCTCTTACTTCGTGCGCTTAATCTTAAAAAAAAAACACACTCACACATCTTCTGTTACAGTTGCACATCCCTGCCGCGACAACAATGGCAACTGCAATCAAATCTGTGTACCATTTTGGACGAAAAACTTTGCCTCCGCGCGCTGTATGTGTGCACCCGGATATGTATTGCACAATCGCACCGAATGCATTACTGTGAAGAATGACAAATTTCTGCTATATGGCAAGCAACGTTTGGCTGGCATCACAGGGATATCGCTCAGTGCACAGGATATGCAACAGCTGCTGCCGGCTGGAGAGCATCGTGATGCAATGGTGCCGATTTATAATGTCACGTGGCCGCTGGGATTAGATGTAAATGTGCGACAGAAGTTGGTGTATTTCATAAGGACAAGTGTGTAAGTGGGTGAATAGATGAATAGGCGGGTAGATGCGTTAGTGGGTGGTTCTGGGTTGTTTATCTGTTGTACAGAGTGACAACATTTAGTATCCTTCATCTATACGCTGTTGTTGTTGTCAGTCAGGAAATTTGCAAAAGAATTAATGTCCTTGCGAATTGTTTGGGGAGTTTCAAGTATTTGAGTTGTTGAAGGAAATGTCAAATGTTGTTTCAAGCATTGCATATATTTGTATTTGATTGGCATTTAAGTTAACTCTTGAACTCGTAACACTTCGCTGTCATGATGGTTAGTGCAAATGGTTAGAAGTTCATGAGCATAAAATTGGCATCTGCATTTACATTGTTTTTGAAGAAAAACTTATTCTAAAGTAATGATTTTTATAAAATAAACATTGTGCTGCTATGTGTCATAGTTAGATTTAAATAATAAGTGTTGGCTTTTTGAAAAAATGCATTTATATCCATAAAATTTTCAAATATTTCCACTTTTAAAATATCTCTATGAAAAATTGCAGCACAACTTGAGCACATTACAGCACAATATTAAAATTTTTAAAACAAAAATAAAAATACTAAATTTGAAAACATTATTTTATTCTATACGGAACATTGTAGCACAACTCGAACACATCACAGCACAATTTTAAAATTTCAGAAAAACTTAAATATGACAATTTTTTAAGTTTTGCAGCACAAATTAAACCCATCACAGCACAATTTCTGAAAAAATTAATGACACTGTTGACTTCAAATTAAAAATCAACACTTTATAAATATTAAAGCATAAAATGAATATTTTTTCTTTTTATGATAGCACACTTAAGGCATGGTGTTTTTTTTTACTTAAGTAACAAAAATGGCGAAAATAGTTTTAAAATCTCGTTGAAAGTTTTTATATTTTTTTTTTATCATCTTTACAGTCACGGCTGCACCATTGAAAGTCAATCTATTCATGGTTCTGAACGCAAATTACTTGGCACTTGTACGGACAGCTCGGCCAGCATTGCTTACGATTGGGTCTCACAGAATCTCTACTGGGGCGGACTGGAGAGTGTGCATGTGGCTCCTTTGAGTAATATGAGTAAAATTGTCACGCTACCACTCGAAAGAGAGCCAATGTAGGTTACAATGAATTTAAATATCAGTTTTGCTCTCAATTTCGTCTCTCTCAATAACGTTCTCTCTTCATTTACAGGTCCTTGGCCGTTGATCCGATAGGTAATATGTTGTATTGGACACATTGGTATGTCAATGAAAAGCAGGCCACGCTCAACAGTGCTTGGATGGATGGCACACATAAGCAGCTGCTTGCTTCGTCCACTCAAGAGCTGCCCATGAAGTGGCCTCTTAGCTTGAATATTGATCACAAGAGCAAGAAA
>OY282640.1:165528364-165611481 GCA_958299015.1 Tetanocera ferruginea | reverse complement strand
AAAATCTGACCCAAACCTTTTCACTGCCTGCCATTATTTCTGTGAAGTAATATTTTTTGTGACTTTATCCGAAGGTTTTCCTTAGAAGTCACTCAGTCTCTCCCAATTTTTTCCGTCATCATCAAATTCTGAGCAATGTTCCTATTATAAAAAACTTACCCATAGTAGGAACACTAAGGTTTATGACCAAGTCCTTAGAGATAAAAAATTCATCTCCACTTAGCATTGAGGTAAAATGAAGGTTCACTTCAATTTTTTTGTTACAAAAAGTTTATTTTTACATCCAAGTCTATGAAAAAAAGTCCTCACGTACCCATGTCATGTCATGAGTTGGACTTCACAACTACACGTGTACTTATTTTAGAGTGTTCGCGGGTTGAGCTACTATAGCCAGCATTTTTTTTTCCAAAAGATCCAGTGTTCTCGACATTAAGGTATAATATTTTACTTCCCGAAGGTCCAGTCCAAAAAACTAGCCGTGGAAAGCACACAAAAACCAAAGCAGTCAACAAACAAATCCCTCATACCCTCATCCTTAGTAACCAATAAACAAATCCCTCCAAATCGAAAGTAGTCATTCGAATTTATTCTTGTGGAGCTATCAATCGGGAACATCTACTTAAATTGTGGCAACCTAATTTTTATTAATGATTTTTTCATCACATCTGTTTCTGTAGCGACTTTGGAATGTTCAATTCCGATTATCATAATTTCTCTAATATTCTTCTATTTTTCCTTTTTTTCCTTCCCTTCACCTTCAGTGATAACTCCGATGAGAATGGCTGTGAATTTGAGTGCGGCAAGGGAGAACGTTATTGCATTCCAATCGGCTGTTATGGCGAACTACACAAGTGTGATGGCATTCACGATTGCTTTGACTTTAGCGACGAGGCCAACTGCAATGAAACCAAGTCAGACAATCATGAGATTGATCTGGGTGAGGTGCATATCTGTGGACCATTCGAATTCGGTTGCAACGATCCTTTTGAATGTATACCCGACTTTTTCCGTTGTGATGGTATTCCACATTGCTATGACAAATCAGATGAGGCCAACTGTACCAAGATCAATCAATCCAAGGTCGATTTCGCCGAGACAACAATTTGCGAAACACCCGATCGACTCTGCATGGTGGGCAATAAATGTATTGGTGTGCATCAACTCTGCGATGGCAAGCTTGATTGTGAAGACGGCACTGACGAAGGTTTTCTATGTGATGATCGTTTGTGCGATCAGTCTAATGAGTGCTCGCATTTCTGCCACAATGCACCCGAAGGTTATATTTGCACCTGTCCGCCGCACATGTATTTGCTGTCGAATGGAAAACGTTGCAGTATGCAACATGCCTGTGAACATTGGGATACCTGTTCGCAAATATGTGAAACGACGGGCAAAGGCTACGAATGCAAGTGTCATGATGGCTTTGCACTGGAGTATGACAAGTTCACCTGCAAGAGCACAAGCAGCGATGAGCCGTATGTCATCTTTACCAATCGGCAAGAAATCCGTGGTTACAATCTTAAAACTGCAGTTGTCAGCAATTTCTATACCTCGCTGCGAAATACTATTGCTTTAGATTTCCTCTATAGCAATGACTCGGTGCAGATCTACTGGACTGATGTCATGGATGACAAGATTTATCGTGGTAACTTGGTGGGTGAAAGTTTACGAAATGTGGAGTCTGTAGTGCATTCGGGACTTTCGACAACTGAAGGCTTGGCGGTGGATTGGATAGGCATGAATCTATACTGGATTGATTCTAATCTTGATCAAATTGAGGTGTCCAAATTGAACGGCAGTTTTCGTCGCACTCTTGTCGCAGGTGAAATGGAGAGTCCACGGGCTATAGCTTTAGATCCTCGTGAGGGTTTACTATTCTGGACTGATTGGGATGATAATTTTCCACGCATTGAACGTTGTTCAATGGCTGGAGAATTACGACGCACCATTTCTACAACTTCACAAGTATCGGCTGGTTGGCCAAATGGTCTAACGTTGGACTATACACAAAATCGCGTCTACTGGGTGGATGCCAAATCAGATTCTATCTATACCATAAAATATGATGGTTCAGATCATCATTTAGTTGTGCGCGATAAAGATATACTGTCGCATCCTTTTGCTATATCGGTGTTTGAGAATTTCGTCTATTGGACCGATTGGCGTACAACTTCTGTGATACGAGCTAATAAATGGAATAGTTCAAATATTCAAGTAATACAACGTACGTTGACACAACCGTTTGGCATACAGGTTATGCATTCGAGTCGTCAGCCGCAAGGTACAAATCCATGTGGACAGAATAATGGTGGCTGTTCTCATCTGTGCCTATTGAGGTAAGTAGTGATGGTTGTAGACCAAAATTTAAACTTATACTTGATAATGGTTATTTGAAAATAGCATAAAAAAGGGTTACAAATGCGAGTGTCCGCATGTTATGCGCTTAGATCCCAGTGATGAACGCACCTGTGTGCCTAATGAGCAGGTTTTGCTCTTCATTATGGGCGATGAAATACGTGGCATAGATCTAATGCAGCCAAATCATCATACCATACCGACAATAAGACAATCGCCACAGGTATTGCGTGCTTAACTTTGACTTTTACACTCCTAACTCTTACCTTTGCATCAAATAGGTCTTAGCTCCACAACGCATAGACTTTACCGTCGAAGATAGTCGCATATTCTGGTCGGATATTCAGCTCAACGAGATTAAAACCGCAGGCATTTCAAATGGCCTCATCGATACCATCATCAATACCGATATACAGAAACCTTATGGTTTTGCAATAGACTGGATAGCCAAGACAATGTATTTCTCCTCTGGAAAATCCAAGTGTATGATTCTAGTGAGTAATCTGAAAGGTGAATATGTCTCTGAGATACTCTCGAATCTGAATGTGGTGGAAAGCATTGCAGTGGATCCCGCCAAGTATGTCAAGAAAATACATGCTCCTTTTTTAAGTGTGTGTTAACTCTTTCTATTTTCTTAGCGGCAAAATGTATTGGATACATTCAGATCGCGATGTTAAGCTGTGGCAAATTGAAGAAAGTGCGCTAGATGGTTCTGGACGTCGTTTGTTATTGAGCCAGAATAAAACATTGCAGTCGATTACCATGGATTTTGATGGTGCACGTGTCTATTATGTCAACGATAACTCGGGTATCTCCTACTATGACATTCGCAAGCAAACGGTTATGGAGACTCTACCTGCAAGTACCGTCATGACCATCAGCTCGGTTACAGTCTACAACGGTTTGCTTTATTTTCCCGAAAATATTCAAAGTGTTATAATGAGCTGCAAGAAGGATACTTGCCAGGATATGGCCTACTTACGCAGAAATACGAGTAAGCTTTGGTTTGTTTAATGAAGCCCGTGCATTAATTTCCTTCTTCTTCTCTTTTTATGCAAACAGAGAGCATACAGTCTTTGAAAATGTTCTATGCAGAGGCTCAAACGGGCAGCAACAGCTGCTCGGGTTCACAACGCGGTGGTTGTGAACACCTTTGTCTCGCCATCTCTTCCAACGAACATGTTTGTAAATGTGCCATTGGTTATAACATTGATCCGAGTTATCCGAACAAATGCATTGGCAAAGCGGAGTTTATATTCTATTCTAATCATGAGCTCAAAGGCATGGATCTCTATGATAAGAACTCAGTCACAGCAGCAGTTGAGGAACAAATGGTAAGTTTGTATAATATCAGAAAGCTTGATTCACTTAAAAATCCATTTTCTAATTCTAGACGCTCACCCCAATTTCACGCATTTCCCTTGCCACTTACATCGATTATCATGCCTCGGAAGACTATCTTTATTGGGGCGACAGCGAACGTGGCACTATTTCACGCATTAAACGTGATGGTACACATCGTCAGGAAGTTTTAGAACAAATGGAAACTATTGATCCCAAGCAGCAAGATTGGCTCGGCGGCATCGCCATTGATTGGGTAGCGAGCAACATCTACTGGAGCGACTCCAAGCGTAATCTTATTGAAGTTTCTCGCCTTGATGGTTCCCATCGTCACGTTGTAGTCTCAAACATAGATAATCCAAGTGCCTTGGCAGTGGATCCGGTACAGGGTTTATTATTCTACGTTGCGGAAGGTATTATTGGTCGCACCGGCCTAGATGGTAGCCAAGAATTTGTGCTCGTCAATCAGACAAATGCGGTAACCAACTTAATACTCGACATTGATGCGACCAAAGTGTATTGGTGTGAAACCAGCCCGAATCGCATCATGAAAGTTGACTATGATGGCAACTTGAAAACACAGATGCTCAACCATACCTTAGACAACCCTGTAGCTTTGGCCAAGTTAGGTGATCTCATGTATTGGGCCGACAATAATCATAACAAAGGTAGCATTAAAGTGGCACCCCTACAAAACTTGTCCGATTTCCGTGAAATATTAAAGTCGGAGGGAAATGCTTTAAAGGACTTGAAAATCTTTTCGAAACGTGTACAGAAAGGCACTAATCCGTGTGCAGACAATAATGGCGGTTGTCAGCAGCTGTGTCTTTACAACGGCACCAGTGCTGTATGTGCTTGTTCACACAGTCGCGTGGCTAACGATGGTGTTTCCTGTGAGCCTTATGACAACTTTCTGCTATTCTCTTATCGCAGCACCATAGAGAGTGTGCATATGACAGATCATGTGAATAAAAATGGACCCATACAGGCCATACACAACACCACTTTTATGCGAAATGTCATCGCACTAACCTACGATTATCAAAGAAGTAAGATCTTCTACTCCGATGTACAGATGAGTACCATCAACTCCGTCTATTTCAATGGCAGCCAGAATCAGGTGCTTGTTAGTCATCAAGGTCGTGTCGAGGGTATTACCTATGACATTGTCAATCAGCATGTTTTTTGGACTTCCAACAATGATGCCTCAATACGCAGTCTGAATTTACTGGAAGCCAGCGAAAATGCTGATAACAACACGCGTCTCGTCAATCCTATATTACAGCTTAACGCTAATGATAAGCCACGTGGCATTGCAGTAGAACCTTGCATGGGCATGATATACTGGACAAATTGGAACGAAGAAACTCCCTCTATACAACGCGCATATATTACAGGTTATGGCATTGAGTCGATTATTAAAAAAGACGTACAAATGCCAAATGCCCTGACGCTTGATTTTGAAGAGCAGAAACTCTACTGGGCCGATGCACGTTTGGATAAAATAGAGCGTTCAGACTATGATGGCAGTCATCGCACCGTCCTAGCTCATTCCACTCCGAAACATGCCTTCTCCATGGCTGTCTATGGTGATCTATTGTTCTGGACTGATTGGGTGCTACATGCTGTGGTGCGCGCCAATAAATTCTCCGGTTCGGATGTGGTGTTCCTTCGCAAAAATATTATACGTCCCATGGGCATTATTGCCGTACAAAATACTACAATGAACTGTGATGCAAACCAATGCAAGATACTCAATGGCGGTTGTGAGGATGTTTGTATATTGCGCAAGAATGGTACCGCTAGTTGTCAGTGCACACGCGGCGTACTTGCCACCGATGGCAGACGTTGTATTCAACCTCTTAATACAAATTGTGGTAAGGAACAATTTTCTTGCAAATCTGGGGAATGCATACCACTAGAGTTAACCTGCGACAATATCACCCACTGTTTGGACGGCTCCGACGAGCTACGTAACTACTGTGTCATACGCGAGTGTCCCGCCAACTTCTTCATGTGTAACAATCATCGCTGCATACCACAGAATCAAACTTGCGATGAAATCCATCAATGTGGCGATGGTTCCGATGAATCGGATTTAGTTTGCAAGTGTGAGCCGGAAAAGTTCCGCTGCTCCAGCGGCGAATGCATATCGATGCAGTTTGTGTGCGACAATGTGCGTGACTGCAAGGACTTTAGCGATGAAAAACGTTGTCCTCCGCGTGTGTGTCCTAACGGCGATGTGCTTTTTGAGCACTGTGCCAATTCCACTGCCTGTTTTATGCCCTCTTGGCGCTGTGATGGCGACAAAGATTGTCCCGATGGCAGCGATGAGCTTGACTGCGATCATGTGTCCAAGGTTGCTTGTGGTCCGGGACAATTTCAGTGCTCTAACGGTCGTTGTATCAACGAAAAATGGCGGTGTGATGGTGAAAACGATTGCAAAGATCTTATGGGCTCTAAAAGCTCCGATGAAGTGGGCTGTCGTCTGCAGTGCAAAGCCAATGAATTTCGTTGTCAAAATACCTGCATACCCAGCAGCTGGCAATGTGATGGCAAACCCGATTGTGAAGATGGCTCCGATGAAGGTGCACAATGTCCGAATCGCGTATGTCGCTCTCATCTCTTCCAGTGCAAATCATCTGGACGTTGTATACCGCTGAAATGGGTTTGTGACGGTGAACACGACTGTCCTCCACCCGGCAGTGAAGATGAAGGTGAGCACTGTGCTGCAGCTTCAGTGCCACATGTGCCCGATTGTGTGGCACCATCTTTTCTTTGCACCAATGGCATTTGCCTCGAACGGCACTATGTTTGCGATGGCGATCGTGACTGTCCGGAGGGTGAAGACGAATATGAGAACTGCGAACCGTTTCCACATGCTCATATATGTGCACCCGACACTGAGTTTCAGTGTCATAATCTCGAGTGTGTAGCAAAGAATCTTACCTGCGACGATAAGCCAGACTGTTCGGATGGCTCCGATGAAGATGCGCAACTTTGCGCGCATTCACCTAAGCTCTGCGCTGGACCCAACGATTTTCGTTGCAAAAATGGTGCCTGCATCTCATCTGATCTGCTTTGTGATGGACGCAACGATTGTGCTGACTTTAGTGATGAAGAGTTGTGTAACGTTAACGAATGTGTCATACCTGATCTCTGCGAGCACGAGTGTGTAGACAAAGTGGTTGGTTATGAGTGCAAGTGTCGGGTCGGCTACAAGCTGCATCCTTCAAATCATCATCTCTGTGATGACATTGACGAATGCACCGAACAACGTCCCTGCTCACAGATATGCGTCAACACTTACGGCTCCTACAAATGTCTTTGTGGCAAGGGTTACGAGCTAAAGGATCAACACACTTGCAAGGCTACCAGCAATGAGACGGTCAATTTAATTTTCTCGAATCGCTATTACATACGCGAGGTTGATATGGAAGGCCATGGTTCAATACTTATACATCAACTGTCCAATGCGGTGGCACTGGATTTCGAATGGGAAACAAAATGTCTCTTTTGGTCGGATGTTACCTCGACCGTTGGCATGATCAAGCGCTTCTGCCCAGCGGAAAACAAAACCACTACCTTACATCAGGCAATGCTTAAAAACCCCGATGGTCTTGCAGTTGACTGGGTGGCCAAAAATCTATACTGGTGCGATAAGGGACTCGATACCATCGAGGTTTCTAAGTTGGATGGTAAATATCGAAAAGTTCTCATAAACGAGAACTTAAGGGAACCACGTGGCATTGCTTTGGATCCCTTTAATCGACATATTTTCTGGTCCGATTGGGGCGATAATCCACACATAGGCAAAGCCGGCATGGATGGTTCCAATGCCAGAGTCATCATTCACGATAATCTGGGCTGGCCCAATGCGCTCACCATATCCTTCGAAACGAACGAACTGTTTTGGGGTGATGCACGTGAGGATATTATCGCAGTTTCCGATCTGGAAGGCAAACATATACGTCTGCTGCTAGCACGCAGTATGAATCCACAACTAAACCTGCACCACATCTTCGCCATTGCAGTGTGGGAGGATAAAATATATTGGTCCGATTGGGAAACAAAATCTATTGAGTACTGCAACAAATACAATGGACAGAACTGCTCTACACTTATAACCACCATACATCGACCCATGGATCTGCGTATCTATCATCCATACCGCCAGCAACAACCGTCTACAACAAATCCCTGCCTCTCTGCGAATTGTTCTACACTCTGTCTGCTCTCACCCGAAGCTCCCCACTATAAATGTGCGTGTCCCAACAATTTTGTGCTGGATGCCGATGGCAGATCATGCATCGCCAACTGTACCGCGGCACACTTTGAGTGTGTCAACACTTACAAATGTATACCATTCTACTGGAAATGTGATACACAAGACGATTGTGGTGACGGTAGCGATGAGCCAGAAACGTGTCCCACATTCCACTGTGAACCGGGGCAGTATCAGTGCAAGAACAAGAAATGCATACATCCTTCATCCATCTGCGATGGTAGCAATCAATGTGGCGACAATTCAGACGAACAGAATTGCGATAAGTTTATCTGTTTCGAGAATCATATGAAATGTGAGGCTACCGGCAACTCCAGTGCTTTCTGCATAGACAACATTAAACGTTGCGATGGTGTGCGTGACTGTCCGGCAGGCGAAGATGAATCAGGCTGTACACCGTTGATATGCAAAAAGGATCAGTTTCAATGTGGCAACAACCGTTGCATGCCCTTCGTTTGGGTTTGTGATGGGGACATCGATTGTCCCGACAAGTCGGATGAAGCCAACTGCGAACAAAATTCCTGCTCACCCAACGACTTTCAGTAAGTATTCGTGGAAGAAGTAATCAAGTAGATGACATATATTTTACACATTTTTTTGCTTGTAGATGTAATTCTGGTCGCTGCATACCTATGGCTTGGCGTTGTGATGGCGAAGATGATTGTCCAAGCGGTGAAGATGAGCCATCCACTTGTCGTTCATCCAAAGAAAGCTGCGATCCAACTTATTTCAAGTAAGTGAAAACAAGTTGAAGAAAAAGTAAGTTCAAAATGTAAACTTTCTCTGCGTAGATGCAATAACTCGAAATGCATACCTGGTCGCTGGCGCTGTGACTATGAGAACGATTGTGGCGATGGTAGTGACGAGTTGAACTGTGTAATGCGTAACTGTTCCGAGAGCGAGTTTCGGTGAGTTGGTATGAGCACTAATCGAAGTAAGAGATTAAAAACGATTTCTTTAACAGTTGTGGCACGGGTAAATGCATAAAGCACGACTACCGTTGCGATGGTGAGATCCACTGTGATGACAGTAGCGATGAGATTAACTGCAATATAACCTGCAAGGCAAATCAGTTCAAGTGTGCCGCCTTTAATACCTGCATCAACAAGTAAGCAGAATGAAATTATCTAAAATATGTATAACGGTTCTATTTCTTCTCAAAAAAAAAAAAAAAACAGACAATATCAGTGCGATGGCGACGACGACTGTCCGGATGGCTCTGATGAGGTCAATTGCACCTGTCCGCATGATCACTTTACCTGTGCGAATGGCAAGTGCATTATGTCACGTTGGAAGTGTGATGGTTGGGATGACTGTACCGATGGCAGCGATGAAAGCTTTGAGACATGCGCTCACGTGCACTGTCATGCAAATGCCTTTAAGTGCGTATTTGCCAAGTTTCCCAAAAGCAATATTAATCTTTCATTATTTTTCAAATAGATGCAATAACCTGAAATGCATACGCAAGTCAGCGCTCTGCGATGGTGTCAACGATTGCGGTAACAATGAGGATGAATCGGATGAAGTGTGCGCAGCGTTGCCCAAATGTCGACACGATCAGTTCCAGTGCGAGGATGATCATTGTATATCGAAAATATTCCGTTGTGATGGTCAATATAATTGCATAGATGGCTCGGATGAGATGAATTGTCAGACACCCGTCTGTGGTTTCGGCACCTGTTCGCAGATATGCATTGAAAAAAAGGCGGGACATTACAACTGCAAATGCACTGAGGGCTACCACAAGGGCTCCATGAAAAATGACTCCTGCCTGGCTTCAGGTATATTAAAAACAAAACTCTTTGTACACCTAGATGTTTTATGCTTGTCGTATCTCTCTTTCTCTCTCTAAGGTCCCGATCAGATCTTACTGCTTGCCTCTGAGCAGGAGTTCCGCTTTATACTGCCTGCCAAGCAAGAGGGCACCACCGTGGTTGGCTTCTTCCAAACGGATAGCCTCAAGATTGACGTATTCGACATTTTAATACGTCCCAAGGATACTCTACTCTTCTGGATTGATTCACATCACGGCAAAGTGCATACCATGAAAATAGCAACGCCACACGCCGAAGCAGCTTTTTCCACACGTGTGCGACGCGATCTCAAAGAGCTCACCGAATTCGATGTACGTGCCTTATACTCAGTTATCACATTAATTATTTTTTTTTAAATTTCATTTATTTTACTCATTTCCGCAGATACCTGATCTAGATGATCCGAAATCGCTAGCCGTTGATTGGATTACTCAGATGGTGTACATTGTAGATTCACGTCACAATCAAATCATTGCTACCGATATTGATGGCAAGAAACATTTGTCGCTAGTCTCCACCGGCATGAATCCCACGGATATTGTACTCGAGCCCGAATCACGCATTATGATTTGGTCTACTTTGGAAAATGGCATTTTGGTTGCCTCATTGGATGGTTCGAACAAAAAAAGTTTGGTTGAGACTGATGTGGGTTGGCCCATCAGTTTGTCAATTGATTATCCAACGGGTCGTCTTTACTGGGCGGACTATCGCAAGGGCACTATTGAGACATGTCGCCTTAATGGCAAGGATCGTAATGTTGTGCGTCGTTTCTCCAATAAAGGTGAGTTGAAATTGCAAGTAAAATAGCCGTTCGCAGATGAAACTATATATTTCCCTCCTTAATAGAAAAACCACAAAAAATCGATGTATTCGAGGATTATTTGTACATTAAGCTGTACGATCAGAGCATTATAAAGATGAATAAATTTGGCAATGATAATGGCACATACCTGCTCAAGGGCTACCGCTCCTCAGACATTGGCATACTACATCCACTGAAACAGAATCGCAATAGTATGTCAATGAAATTATTAAAAAAAAAAGGTCAAACTTTAATCTATTCTTTCTCTTGCTCTTCCTTTTGCCTTCAGTCACTAATCCCTGCAGCAAAGATCCCTGCAAACCTTTGCGAGCGCTCTGCATACTTTCGGCTGAATCAAATAGTGGCTATAGCTGTTTGTGTCCCAGCGATCTGGTCATGGTTGAGAATGAGTGTAAAGCTCACGCGGAAGTGCCCAACTACTGTCCGCTTAAATGCAATTTAGGCAGCTGCAAGGTGGTGGATCATGTGCCCAAATGCATTTGTCAGCCGCAGTTTGAGGGTGATCACTGTGAGCACTATCGTTGCTCGGGTTATTGCCAAAATCGTGGACTCTGCACTGTGGCACCGCAGTTACCCGGTTCACCAGAGCAGCCACCGCTTAAATGCAGCTGTCCGCCTGGTTGGTCAGGGGCACGTTGTGAAACTTCTGTGCCAGAGTGTCAAAGTCGCTGTCACAATGGCGGCTCTTGTCTCATCACCGACGAAGGCATGCGTTGCACTTGTCCCGAGCTCTACTTTGGCGATGAATGCGAACATTGCGTGAATTTGACTTGCGAAAATGGTGGCATTTGCAGAGAAACCATTAGCGGAACTACCCAATGCGCCTGTCCCGATGGGTAAGTAAAATTTTTAATTTTGTGTTATTGAAAAAAAAAACTATTAAAAACTCTTCTTAGCTTCACTGGCAAACGCTGTGAGGTTAACGTCTGTAATGACTACTGCAAAAACCATGGCGTTTGTTCGATAGGCAACAAAGGAGGACCGCGTTGTCAGTGCCCAGCAGGTTTCTATGGCGAGCAATGCGAATCGGACTCGTGCAGGAATTTCTGCCTTAATTCCGGCATATGTGCAGAGCGCGGTCAGCAACTAGTTTGCACCTGCTCGGAACGCTATGTTGGTGAACGCTGTGAGACAGATCTATGCAAGACATCGAGTCCGCCCATATGTAAGTTTAGTTCAAATCGTTTTATCTTTTTTTCAGATTAAAACAATGCTCAGAGGATGCCCTCTATAAATGCGCAAGCGAAGATAGGTAATAGTTTACTTCAAGAGTGAAAAGATAGAGTAATGACGGTGAATATTTGTGAATAATTTGCACAGTTACAGAAGGTTTATATCTCCAGATAATATCTTGAAGCTCCTGTCCGAATTGTACTCTATTTATGGTCTAATACACGAAGTGTAGATTGTGCAAAGATCAGTTGGGTTGAAGTACTTCTTATACCGTTTAAAAAAAAACCCAGACACTTGGGTGCTTCTTTCGACATATCGAATGTATGATCATTCCATCGAAGACACCGTTCATATTATGGTGTGCTAAGGGATTATTCCTTTACTTGTTGGTTAACAGACAGTCTAGCTTAAACTCGACTCTATTAGTAAAACCCGAATCGGAGATTATCGTGAATCGGAGGTCGATGATACGTGAATCATTCATAATTTGCCTCTTTATCTTAACCTCCAAAGAGGTTCGACTTTTTTTGAAGGAATATGACAAATGCCGCTGTCGTTCGCAAACGTATGAATTGCGTTAGTGTCAACGACAGAAGGTTCAAGAGCAAAAAACCAAGAACAAAGTTGGCGAAAGGACTGAACCCTGCGGTACTTCTATATCGATGGCGTGTTTTTTGGACAAAATACTGGGAATCACAAAACGAATCTATCTGTTCTTGAGGAAACATGTGATCCATGTAGTGACTACCGGCATCATGCTTAATGATGCCGAGTGCTTAATCTCACACCCGGTTTGAAATATCCAGAACGTTAACCCAACTCTCACCAAAAAATTGGACTCAATGGTTCTATTTCTTGTTTTTAAACCTTATTTTTCAATGTTGTGGTGTTTTAACAATAGAAGCTGGCTGTTTGAAAACCAAACTAGCTAAAGTGTAAACAAAAATTTCTTTTAAACCTACTCGGGGGCAGCTGGATCTCAAAAAGAACTTACAGATTATTTTCAGGTCGTTATGCTGTTTCAGTGTCACACACAACTTTCGTTCTGACATTAGCCGTAAGCTAATCATGTGTTATTATCTCTTCAGAACTCTTGCTGGGCCTTAAAAGTGGCGTCAGAAGAAAAAATTTTGTTGTTTTATTGTCTTAGTTTTACCCTGGCACTTCCCAAAAGTTTTTCTGTAGTTATGCTTGCCGCAATAAAATTAGCGCTAGAATGATTAAGAAATAGTTATTAACATGAGTTGATTAATTATTTTTACAAGATTGTTGACTTATCTATAATTTTAATTCATTTTAGTTTGCGATCAGTCGGAGGTGCCCTCACGAAATCCCTGCACGGGTATTATATGCCAAAATAGCGGTACTTGTCATATCATAAAAGGCGCAGCAATGTGCAACTGCACGAATCAATGGAATGGCGACTTTTGCGAGGTAAGTAGCTTACTTAACAGTCATGCTTAATATAATTTATATTAATCTTATTGTTTTTCAGCGACCTGTTGCTGCCGATAATCCCTGCATAAGTTACTGCAAAAACGGCGGTGTCTGCCATTTGGATGCCTTTACGGTGCCACACTGCGCTTGCTTTGGCGATTGGGCGGGCAATGCCTGTGACATGCCACCCAATTGTGTGGAAGACGAATGTGGCGTCTGTCTCAAGGACAGCTCCATAAACGAATGCCTGTAAGAATGCTTTGCGGGAAATAGTCATGTTATTACTTTAACTAATATTTTGTTTCCACTATAGCTGCTCGAATGGCAATATAACGCCCTGTCTTTCGGACAGATTTGATGCTTTGCGTGAAAAAGAAGAGCCAAACGCACATGTGCTGTCCATATTAGCCGTCATAATAGCATCCATTATATTGCTGTTGGCCATGTTTGGCGGTGCTGTCTTTTTCCTGAAGTAAGCTAAACTATTTGTGGGAAACACGAAGACAAATTTTAATTGATTTTAATGTTTTCTTGTAGAAAACATCGCATTTCGCAGCCATTCTCGCATGCGCGACTCACCGACAATGTCGAAATTATGCTGACAAATCCCATGTATCGCGGTGATGTGGATGAGACGCCTGCCTTTGTGCACGAGGACGACAAGGTAAAGGCTACAAAATTTAGATGAACATAAATGCAGCTGCTTTGATTTATTAAAAACACTTGTGTTGTTTCATAATGAATCAAAGCTGGTGCATTTAACTTTATATGTATTTTTTTCATTGAATATCTTTTACTTAGGGCAACTTTGCGAATCCTGTATACGAGTCCATGTATGCCGATGCTATTACCGAACAATCTGCGGTGGCAGAAAATGTTGGCACCGCTCCAGATGAACGCAAGGGTCTGCTGCAGCACTCACACGATGAAACAAATACACCAGATATTCTTTGATGATTGACGGCGCATGAAATTCGCTAAGCAAAGAACTCATACATAAAACATAAGGAGGGGGGAAAACAAAAACAACACAAACAAACACGAGCTCCAAAAACAAAAAAAAAAATACTCTCCTATGGACTGACTGATAGCGTAGCACACAGTTTGCAAACGACTGTAACTCAACAATTGAGCGCAATTCTCCAAAAACACTCACTTTAACATGCCACTTTTTACTCACACATACGCTGGCGCGAACAAAACATGAACGAATTTAGTCTGCTTTTATACGATTTATTGACTATTTATTTTTTAAGTTTTTAACTAAGTTTTTTTTATATATATATATATATTATATATTAATGAGAAATGATATTATAAGGTTTAAGTGAAAAAAGTGCTTTCTATGTTTTGTCTATGTTTTAAGTGTACAGCTCAAAGGCAGCTGTTTATGTTTTATTACTGAGAATTATGTATGTACATAAAGTTAGCTATGCTTTTTTTTATTTGTTATTGAAAAATATATATGTGGTGTATAACCTGCTCGTTGGCTGCCACAAGTGTCCGTACAAATATTAGCAATGTTGGCATTTTTAAAGCTTAAATATTTTTGACTTAATTTAATTTTTTTCGAAATTTGTTAGTTGTACTGCGTTGTGCTCAAATTGTATTGTATGTTACAAAAAGAGACAAGATTGGCATTTTGGAAGAGTTTAAAATTTAAACTCTTAAAATGATCAAATGTGCAAATTTTGTTAGTTCCTTAAGACACATTATAGCACATTTACGGCACATTGCCGCACAATTAGCGAGTTGCTGTAAAAGTAAAGCTTATAAAAGTCACAGCATTAGCATCATTATCTCTAAGGAGTCATATGAAAGTACACTTCCGGCATATAACATCACATGTAAATTATTTAATAACAAATAAAACATGGCGTAGCTAACTTTATGCACATCTTATAAAAGATAAGCTTATATTTAGTGCTAAGTGTTTGCTCTTCTTTTTGTTTTAATTTTCTTTTTTCCCCTTTATTTTCTATGAAAAACTCAAGCTAGTTTCTAAACTAGCTGAAGTTTAACTTCATGTATATTGTTAACATAACGTAGACGTCTTAACATATAAGCTAGTGTAAATTTAAACTTAATTTTTAAGTTAAGCCAAATTAAACAAATACACAAAAAAAAAACTCAATTAAATCTAGTGTAAAAAAAAACAAAATCTAATTTGCACCAAAATTCGATATAGCTCTCTGATAAAGCGCAACTTATTTGTAATTTGTACATAAAATCTGTGAAATTTCTTTGCAAAATCATAAAAACAGCTCTAACTTGTAAAATTTTAAAATTGTTTCTAAAAAAATTTGTTAGTTTAAATTTTTAATATATGTACCTACTGCAAAGTTTAACATTGTTTTCAAATAATTTGGCATATTGTAACATTAACATACATACCTAGATATTATTGTAACCGAATATTTTTGTAACAAAATTTGGTTGTATTACTTCTTGTTGAAACAAACAAACAAACATTATTATAAAAAAAAATGAACAAACTGCATTTATTATTATATATAATAAAACGCACAATTTTTTATACATATGGTTAAAAATTTATTTAAAACAATTAAAAGAAAAGGCAAAAACAAAAATGAACAAAAATTTAAATTTAAATACAAACAGTTTTTATACTCAAATTTAATGTTGAACAAAAAAGAACACTCCCAAAACCTATTGCCATGGTAGCTAAAAATTAGTAAAAAATTTTTTAAAACATATTTTAGTGTAAGTCAATAAAATCTACAAATAATACATACATATTTCGGCAACTCATAAGCAAACATTTTTTAAAGTTAGGCACTTTTTAAAATTTACGATATTTTTGTGTAAATTTAGTCCAAATTTGAATTATATAAATGAAACAACCTTTTTGAAGTTAGCATAGCATAAATGTTAAAAACAAAGATTAAATAAAAAACAAAATAACGAACAGTCAACTGAACAAAACTGTTAAATATTACAACAACAAACTATCATTAAAGAAACCCATTTGCAGTGGCGTAGCTAGGGTTGGTCGCACCCGGGGCGGAAACTAAATTGTGCACCCCGAAGAAGATTTTTTTTTTATACAATAAGTCGATGAATCTTACTACATATTTTCGAATCAACCTCTACAAAAATGATATATTTTAGAAGAGATTAAAAAAAACAAAACTATGCTATCCATGAATATTTGATAAAAGAAGTAAGAATCTAAAATTTTCAGAAACTTAAAGAATTTTTTCTGAATTGTTCCAATATTTTTGTCTCCGGGCTTATAAGTTGTGAGAGACAAATGTACTAAGAGTAAAACACACAATATCAGTTTTAATATAAAAACTCTAGTTAGTTGAATATAGAAAACTTTGAAAAAATTTCGAAAAATTTTGCATAATTGAAGAAAAAATAGGACCTGGAAGCAAAACGTTGACAAATTTTCCCTAGTGACCCTGAATAACTATAAATATAATTATTTTTTTTTTCGAAATCAACCCCCATTTTCTATATAAAATTTAAATGAAATATTAAAATTCATTTATAAACATTTTTCATAATTTTTTTCAATTTCTTTATAGTACACTGAGGAAAAAATGTGTTAAAATTAAATGAAAGTGTGTTCATATCTAACGAATTTGTTTTTGAAATAGAGCTTGAAATAAATTCAAAAAAATTAAACAGAGCTGTTTTTAAAGTTAAATTCAAAACAAAAGTTTTTGTTTTTAAAACAATGTTTTTTCTATGAAAACCAAATTTAAAACAAACATTTTAAAATTAAAAACTCATGTGTTAAAGCATATTTTTTCGATGCCATTTTATTTACTTTTCCGAGTTTTAGCACCAGATTCACAACCAGCTACCCCCGGGACCTTCCGAATACCAAATGTAAACTTCATTCGATGAAGTTTGCATTTGAAATATTTTAATATTTAATTAATTAGTTTTTATTTTATCATATGTTCGATATTTGTCAAACCAATTCAAAAAATTAAAAAATTGTCATTGAATTCAAATGTTTGTTTGTTTTTTCAAAAAAATAATAAGAGAAAAATAAAAAAAGAAAGGAGTTTATAGGTAGGTGAAAATTAAACACACTTGTTTTAAATATTGTTTTGTAGAAAAACAAAGGCGTTAAATTTCTATTTTAATATTTTTTGTTTAATTTTAAAGTATGTTTTTTTTTCTCAGTGTATCTATATTAATCTCCGCTTGGACTTTTATAGACAAGATTGAGGTCTGTAACATTTGACTGCTTTATAAATATCACCATAAATACCACCATAAATATCTCAGTATCACAATATTACAGTGATACCAAATTGATATCAAACATTTTTTTTTCATTCTCATTATCTACATAATTCTCAAAGCAAACTTGCCCAGGTTGAACAAGGTCAAGACTCATGAATGGCTCAAAAAGAGCTGACAATTCCAAGAATTCTGGTGTTTCTTCACATTCGTTGATTGAGAACAAAATTTAATTTTAATTATTAGAATATTTTTTAAGGAACTATGCATCATATCTTCTATTAAAGACTGTATTTTTGTTAGTTTTTGTTGGTTGATTTTTGAACAGAACAATAATTATTTTAGCAAAATAAAAGAGTCGGAAAACCATCTTAGAGTTTTTAATGAACATCTTCAAAACAAAATAAAAAAAAAACGTCAGAAGGCCATACAATTGTCATTAAACGCCATTTATTTAATTTAAATAAAAAATTTAATGAATTTAAATCAGTTTAATTTTTTAGAAATTTTTTTAAGCAAGTAAAAAGTTTATTAATGATTTTTAAACTAGTAGTTTTATGTAACAGTATACCCAAAACATATAACTATTCAAAATTATGTTATAGCAGGTTAAAAGCTGTAAGTGAGGTTTGTTTCATGATATATAGTCTCAGAACTTAGTAATCACAAAATCATAAAGTATATTTTTATTTTTGATATTTATGACATGAACATGTTTTTCTGAAAAGTTCTGGAGAAATGTGTTGCTTACAAAACAACTGACGCCTCCATTCATCATACTCTGAAAATCATGCAGGTTTTTGAAACTTAATAGTTTTAGAAATGTCTACTCTGCTAGCAAGTTTGAACACTTCTTAACCTGAATATAAGATGTAAAAAAGTACTTTTTTATAAAAATTAATGATTTATAAAAAAAAGGGTTTTTATATTTTTAATTTTGTACTCCATCTTAATATCACGAAAATTTTAATATAATTTGTTTGGAAAGTGCACCCCTAACCAATGAAAAATTACATATGGTTAGGGTTAATGGTTAATTATTGACTTGGGTTTTAGTGTGAGCGTTAATATTGAACAAAATTTAATATAAAGTTCAAGTTTGTTTCAATAAAAACGAAGTCGTGGTGATGGTAAAAAATATTTTCATTCACTTTTGCACCCTCTTGATATTCAAATATAAAACCGAAGTCATTGAGGTGTGTTCTTTTTATTAAAAAAATCAAAAATTATGTGGTAAAAAGTTCTTTTGCCAAATTTTACACCCCATTTTGACGTGTACCCGGGGCGGACCGCCCCCCCCGCCCCCCCCTTGCTACGCTACTGCCCATTTGTAAAAAGTCGCAAATAAAAACAAAAAATTATAGCAATCGATTTTAAGACGTTTTCAATAATAAAAACTTATTGAAGCGCGCAATAATGATGATGATGATGATGTATAATTTATTTAAATTCTAGTTATAAATAATTTAAAGGATAATGCGAATTATGAAAATATAAAATAAAAACTGTCAATATGCATGATTAAAACAAATAAATTTAAAATTGTTTTATTTTAAAAGAACTAAGTTTGACACAAAGTGAGGTAAGTGTGGAGTTAATTGTTTCAAAACAATTATTGGAGCCTAAGAACACCTCTATTTTAGCCATAAAATTAAAGTTAATTTGAATAATTCATTAAAGAAAAATAAAATCTCAGCACATCACAACCCAACTTTTTTAAATTAAAGCGAACAATTAATAAATACATCGCAAATTTGAATAAGATCGCTCTGTTCAGCAGCCAGTTTTCAGCAATTTAACATTAATTTTCTAAATTAAATAATTTAAAAATAAAAAATCGTTCTTCCTATTTTATAAAGCATATTTCATCAATATGTGTTGCACTAATTTTTATTTTCTATTTCCCCTTTGCAATGAGCCCAAAATTGCATCTGGATTCAGCGTATTTAAAAATAAAAAAAAAAGTTTGAGAAAAAACACATTTTCTCGCAGGCGAGTTTGTCAAAAATCTGCAAAATACCAGGCGAACAGAACAATGCAGAAGGATTAAGCGAGTAAATGCAAGTAACGAGTAAACGAGAAACGAACGAGTAGGCTCTGCCAGTTTAGCTGCTGGCAGCGGTAGAGTAACGAGTTTCAGTTCATAGAGGTTGTTTTCTTTGCTATAGCTATGCATTCGTTACTACATGACACTAGATGACGCTACTAGTGCTGATTACTACGTGATACTAGATGGCGTTGCTAGCGCTGCTCAGCAGCACTTTACAGTGGAGTACGTCAGTCTTCGCATTGCGTACTTTCATTTCTTAGAGAAATCAATAAATTTGCAACAAAGAAATATTTTTCAATTCGATTTTTCTTATGCAGACAATAAATTCCGCTTTATATACATGAACTTCAAAGTTTAACCAGCAACATATATAACCAGCATCTCTCACTTATTGGATTTCTTAACCGGGCGGCTCCAAAAATTAAAAAAAAAACTCGCGTGTAGCAAATAACACGTGGCAGAAGTGAAACTTCTTTAACAGTAAGAAATAAGAGAGATTTTAGTGTGAAATAGAGAGAGAAAGTATCTGAAAAGAAATTCAATCAATACGAAATGGAATAATAATATGTTGATTCAATATTTGCATCCAGGGACCGTACCGGCTATGGTTTTTGTCGAAAGTGTCACATATTAACTTTTATCTCTTAATTTTTATTTTTTCCGACAAAAATAAGAGTTATTTTGTGCCTTATAGTTTTTTTTGGGCAAAAATTACAGTTACTTTTGGCTTTTATTTTATCGGCAAAAATAACAGTTATTTTCTGCCGTTTATTTTTTCGGTCAAAAATATCAGGTAATTTATATTTGTTCAAGTCCTTTTACTGACTTTAAAAATTTTGATACCATTATTTTCATCTCATCGGTGAGACATTTTACACATGGTGTCAACAGTTCAATCTGTCAAGCGGCCTTTAAAAAAAACACAAATTGCTTGATATTTATTACCGAAAAAATTAAAGTCACAAAATAACTGCTATTTTTGAGCGATAAAATAAAAGTCACAAGTAACCTTTATTTTTCCTCGAAAAAATACAAGGCAAAAAATAACACTTATATTTTAACTTTTAGGGAATCAGTCTAAAATTTAAAAAGCACTTAATATTCGTGAGGCTGAGGACATTTGTCACATAATGGTATATTTGAAAAAGTCTTTTAACAATTTTTTCATTTGAAAATTGTAAAATAACAGTTATTTTCGGTCCTTGTTTTAGTTCAGTTGGTGTTTTAGTTGCTTTCGAATGTCTTCTCAATATTGTCACTTTTTGAATACTAGATTGCATTTGCATAGTACTCGTTGAAGGAGCCTCCGCAAGCAGAGGCAAATCTTGTTGATTATAATCTCCTGCTTCCTGATCATAATAATTGCTATATTGAGTGAGGGCCTCGTAAAGCAGCGAACGTTGATTGCTGAGTGTATCAACTTGGTTGGCTGTAAGATTTGGTTGAGATAATGGCTGAGATGGAAAATATATTTTTACAAAGCATCAGTGTGTTTTTATTGGGAATTGTTTCTTTGTGGATTCACCAAAATACACTGATGCTTCGGAAAAATGCATTTTGGAACTCAGCCGAGGTTGCAATCAACTTACCTTCATCATTAGTTGCGGACCCAGCTGCGGCTGCATTCTTGAGAGTTCTAATGCGCTCTTTATATTCACGAACGCGTTCTGCTTCTGTTTTAGCTATTTTTCTTAGCTTTGAGACGTTTTTTGGCTGGCAAAACTATTCTCGACAGTCTTAAATATTGCACTTTAAACACTTTTTGCTTTTATTATATATTGAATTAACTATTTTTTGCATGTTGTCAATCATCTGTTAAGTTTTTGTTCACAACCAACGACCCAAATTAAGCTTTGAGCTCATAATGCGGCGAACAGGCAGTAGAATTTTTTCCCGCTGGATGTATCTCTATGCCTAAATATTTTCGAGTGAAGCTTAAAGAAATAAATTTTCCGTGCATACTTTTCGCATGAAAATTAATGTTACGGACAGAATGTTACGCGTTCAGTTTTAATTACATTTTGTTTGCCTGTTTATCATGTGCCTAAACAAAAACTTTCATGTGCGTAAAAGTATAGAGTCCGACTCTTGAGCAACGATGGTCAGGGTTCAATTCTCGCTAGCGGCTATAATTTTTTGAAAATTTTCATATGAATTGAAAACGTTAGCCTAGCGTCACGAATAAGAGACCTTGAAGTTTCATTTCAAAAACATTTGTGTGAATGAACTTGCTTATTTTTATTACTTTTTTAGCTCAAATGTACAATTTACTAAAAGTTGAAACTATGTTATTCAATACGAAACAAAATTAAAGATTTTAGTTGATAATTGTATAGAAGTACAAGATTGTATTGTTCTTATCCTCAACAATTTGATCAACAAAAATTTTATTTTCGTAAATTATGGTATTATTGTAAACTAAAGTATGTAAATATGTTATTTTGTTAAGTTTTTCATAAATTTTATAACATTTATGCGCAAAAAATCAAGCAAAAATCCAATTTCAAACGTTTTGTAGAGTAAGCCTGAAAAAATTAATAGAAAGCTTATTTTTGCCAATATTTGTGTGTATTATCTGAAAAGTTCACTTTTCTTGAATTCGAAAGTTATAGGTAAGTATTTTACTGTTTATATTTTATTAGTCATAGAGGTAAAGAGATGAAAACTGTCAAACGGTAGGTGTGAGGAGTAGCACCGCAGTTGCGAACTAGGCATATTTGACATACTTCAGTTTTTTACCAGAAAATCGTTCGTTTAATTTTTAGTGTTGGAGTTAATTCTCTCTCAATTTAATTACTTTTGACGTTTTTCAATATTTTACTAGAAAAGTATGCGAACAGACCCAATATCTTTAATCAATTAAATAGAACCTATAACAAATGAAGAGAAGTAGCTTCATATCGTGGCATTTGCGCCCTACATGTTTATGGTTTTTGTGGTGTGATTTAAAGGAAAATAATTTTCTTAACTTTTGTTTTTGTTACTTTTAATAATGCCGTTTTTGGTATTTTCGTCATGGCAAAGTATAACAAGGGTTTGTAAGAATTTTGGAAAAGTGGGCGTGGTTGCTGCTACACAACTTTTTTCAACACATTTTTCGAAATATTTGGGGAACCAGTAAAGCTATAAAAAATTTTGGTTAGCATCAAGTACGTCAATTAAAGTATGTTTTTCGATTTAAAACATTTTTCGATCCGCCAATTCTTCAACACATCAGTTATTAACAAATATATTAGAATGTTGAGTCTAGGTGGTAGCCTTAATTTTTTAAAGCTTTCATGTCTTTCGTAGGCGTTGAAAAGATCTGCAAGAATAGTGACAAAAGCATCTAAATGTGTCTTTATGCGATAAAAAAATCAAGAGAAAGTGTATTACGAGCGAAACTTGAACCCAGAAAACTTATACCTCGATTTGAGAGTGAACGAAATTTTAGGACCAAACATAATTATAATGATTTTTTTATTTATATTATATTATTAATTTCTATTTCCAAATTTTTGTACTACATTAAATCTTCGATATAACGTATCTGAAGGGGATCCAAAAATACTTCGTTATTGCAATACAATTTATTTTATTTTATTTTTGTTTTTTTTCAAAGACATTCAGAGTTGCCACCTACTACAGTTATAGTCAGTGGCGTAGCTAGGGTTGGTGGCACCCGGGGCGGAAACTAAATTGTGCACCCCTTTAGAAAATTTTTTTTATAAAATAAGTCGATGAATCTTACTACATATTTTCGAATCAACCTCTACAAAAATGACATATTTTATGAAGAGATTAAAAAATAAACAAAACTATGCTATCCATGAATATTTCATAAAAGAAGTAAGAATCTAAAATTTTCAGAAACTTAAAGAATTTTTTAATTGTTCCAATATTTTTGTCTACCGGGCTTATAACTTTGCATAATTGAAGAAAAAATAGGACCTGGAAGCAAAGCGTTGACAAATTTTCCTTAATGACCCTGAATAACTATTAATATAAATATTTTTTCGACATCAACCCCCATTTTCTAAATAAAATTTAAATGGAAAGTTAAAATAAAATATTAAAATTCATTTATAAACATTTTTCATAATTTTGATCAATTTCTTTCATTAAATTGAAAATAAACTTGAAACTTGAAATTATCTTGAAAATATTTTGATGTTTTCAGCAACCTGTTTAATGTTCTTCATTATCCTTTTTGCCAGAGCCCAATATCTCCCGATGGGTTTGAGCTCCGGGCAGTTTGGTGAATTTGCATACCTGGGTACAAATGTAATATTTTTCTTTTCATACTATTCAATAGCAGATTTGCTGTAATGGCATGAAGCCAAATTAGGCCAAAAAAGGTAGAGACCTCATGCTGCCTTATGTATGGTAAAAGGCGTTTTTGCAGGCACTCCTGAATATAAATTTCGGTGTTAATCATCCCAGTTGAAACAAATGAACTGCTTCGTCTTCCACAGCTACAAATGGCCTGCCATACCAAGAACTTCTTCGGGAACTTTGATTTTTTTTGGGACTTAAATTCTTGCTGGGCATTTCCTCTTTGATTGGCAACATAATAATCGACACCTGGAAGCTGAAAAGTCACTAAGAACATATGTTTCATCGTCCTTAATGCAGCAATCGAATTTTTTTAAGAAATCTCGGTGAAGTATTTTTGCTCGCTTTTTTGCCTCAACATTCTTTTTAGAACTCCTGTCCGGAACTTTCTGGACTTTTAATGGCTTAAGTCCTTCCTCTTTTTTCACTTTTCTGACAAAAGCCTCAGAGCATTAAAAAGAGCAATCACCTTTTTGGCACCATTTGGGTTTTCAAACCCTTGTTTTTTGCCACTTCCTTGCTTTCGGGTAATATTTAAATATTCCTGATAGTTTTTAATAACACGAGAAACGGTATTTCGTGAAACTTTAGCTTTTCTGGCAATAGCTTTGAAAGTCCAATTTGGATTTTCGTTAAATAAATTACCTATTACTTCACGCACTTCTACTTCGCTGCTCATGGTTAAGCCAAAAATTATCGAATGAATTTAAAAATTTACATGAAGATTTGTACATATCTTTCAAAGGCCATCTGATTAAAATTTTTAGATTTTTTTTTAATTCTTTGAATTTTACAAGTAATAATGTGTGCACTAGTTTCATCGTGCGCAAGCCTTATGTAATAGTATACCCAAAACATATTACTATTTAAAATTATGTTCTAGCAGGTTAAAAGCTGTAAATGAGGTTTGTTTCATGATATATAGTCTCAGAACTTAGTTATCACAAAATCATAAAGTACATTTTTATTTTCGACTTTATGTCATGAACATGTTTTTCTGAAAAGTTCTGGAGAAATGCATTGCTTACAAAACAACTGACACCTCCATTCATCATACTCTGAAAATCATGCAGGTTTTCGAAATTTAATGGTTTTAGAAATGTCTACTTTGCTAGCAAGTTTGAACAAGTGCTTTTTTATAAAACTTAATGGAATATAAAAAAAATGTTTTTATATTTTTCCTTTTGTTTTCCATCTTAATATTATGCAAATTTTAATATAATTTGTTTGGAAATTGCACCCCTTACCACTGAAAAATTAGAATGGAATTGACTTGGGTTTTAGTGTGAGCGTTAATATATTGAACAAAATTTAATATAGAGTTAAAATTCGTTTCAATAAAAACGAAGTCCTGCTGATGGTAAAAAATATTTTCATTCCCTTTTGCACCCTCTTGATATTCAAATATAAAACCGAAGTCATTGAGGTCTTTTTATTAAAAAAATCAAAAATTATGTGGTAAAAAGTTCTGTTGGCAAATTTTGCACCCCATTTTGGCTTGCACCTGGGGCGAACCGCCCCCCCCCTCGCTTCGCTACTGGTTATAGTTATTGATTCGTCATACATATATATCAGTAAAACCTTATATAACAAAATTTTAAGAAATACGAAAAAAAATCGTTATAACTACAGTTTTATTATACAAATTCTATTTAACACGAAAATGTTATACATCAAAAATTCATTATTTAAGAGGAAAATAAAAAATTAAACAATTTTTTTATTTTTTTTTTATTTTTGTATTAGATTTTAATACAATATTATGTTATTTTTTTGTTTGTTTACACAGGTTCAGAAGACTCTGTAATTTTTTTTCGAAAAGACATTAAGCTTTCGTTGTTTTTAAACGGGACTTCCCGTGTTGCTCAAAATTTAATTTTGTTTTATTATAACTTCGTTGTTTAGAGGCTATAAAAACCACACTTCGTTATGTAGAGGCTTTTAATAATAGGACTTTGACGACTTACATACTTAAAATGTTGTTTCTCAACTATGATTTTGTTGTCGTAGAGGCTTTCGAAAGAATTCTTCACTATATAGAGGCTTTATAGCTCAAAATTTCTTTGTTATAGCTATAGCGAATTTTTGTATGAAAAACTTAACAATAAAGACGTTTTTCAAGGAACTCAGCAAAAAATCTGTTCTATTGATTTTTTTCGTTATAACGAAGTTCGTCATATCAAAGTTTCACTGTATATTGCTTAATAATTTGCCGTAACGAAATTGAGTAGAAATTTAACTGCAGAAAAAATTTAGTTTTTTTCAGAATTTTAAGATTTTTTCATGTACTGATTTTGTTACTCACGTTTCACGTCGGTGTCACTCACGTTTCAAGACAATTTTAATTGTATTTTTTTTTGCATCCTGCTTAATCTTGTGAACTTTATTAAGCATATTTTGTAAAAACAAATTTTTTCTAACATCAATGACATTTTTATACTGAAAAGAAAAAAAAATGTATTGAAAGAGAATTATGTAAAGTACATATAATAAAGTTAAAAAATAATTCATAATATAAAAACAACACAACAACTATTTCAGAACTATAACATTTTTACAAAATTTATTCCGGTTCTGCATCCGAATTTGTATATATGTATATCACTAAGCCTAATTCGTTGATCCTTAGGCTCACTAAAAATCAAAGACCGTGCCAAACATGACTACACTGAGAAAACTAAATTTTCAAAACTAGCAGAAACGTGCAACTTTTGAAAACGTTTTACTTATTTTTGTTTTCTCAGTGTATATGTTCTTTTCAGGTCGGCTTTCACTTTTACTTGATGTTTTAAAAACAACAAACAAAAAAAAATTAAATGTCACTCACGTTTCACTCCTTCAAATGCGATTTTAATGAAAAATTGCTTGATTTAAAAAAATACAAAATTCACTAATCTTATATAGAAAGTAAATCCGAAACATAAAATGAGCCAGCCAATTATTTTCCAAGATAATCCAACTTATCATTAAGAATTGTCACTCAGGTTTCAATCTTGAATCACTTTTAAATTATATTTTTTGGTAGAAAATGATATATTAAAAAAATTGTAATATGCTTTTTTTCAACAGAAAATTCATTTAATATATTTTTCTCCTCTTATATTAAAAGCACCATCAATTTTATAAAAACTATTTATGCTATATTAACTGCTTAAAATATTGCCGCTTTAAAGTGAAGGATAATTTTTTCATATACGGCTGTCTAAACATCCGCTTTTCTAATTTTAATTTATGCAATAATCCTTAAAGTTTTTTTCTCCTAAATCAATTCAAAATCTTCACACCAAATGGTTTCTTTCAATATAAATTATTTCCCACATTCGGTCAAACTGTTCACTACTTTACAGTTAGACAGAATGACCAAATGAACAAAACAAAACAAATCAATTCTACGCGCATACGCAGCATATGATGGCATATTGCGTGAAATCAACAAGAGTAGAAACAACAACAACAACAACAATCAATGTGCCTAAAATGCCTTGAGAAAGGATTCTCTACGCCAGCGTAAAAAAAAACTCATAATCAAAAGTGTTTGAAATCATTTCCGGTACAAATTGTTGAAGGACTTTCTTATGGCTGTTGTGTTAAGATTTGTTTTTCCCAAACTACTTCCTTTGCTTATGTAATTGAATTGTAATGAAGATGCTGTTTTTTGTTATGGGTTGTTGTTTTTATGTTTTCTTCTGCTTGTGTTTCTTAAGTACCTGCTTGCTGACACACGTCCTGTGAAAATCCTTTCACCTCTTAGTTATTTTCACTTTCATAGATTTCCCCCACACATTTTTCTCAAGCATTTTTTTTTTATAAGAATATTTTTTTCTATTATGAAGGGATATTAATAAATAAATTTTTTTTATATTTTGTGTTTTTCTACATAAATTAAAAATACGGAAGTGCTGTCAATCATTTAGTTTGAGTTGTAAATTTTCTAAAGGCATAGATTTCTTCGTAATTAAGATTATTTTCTGACTATGAAACCTATTTTCTTTTATTTAGCATCAAAAACTGCCATTTTTGTTTAAGATTTTTAAAAATACATATTTTGTTAAAGTTTTTGTACGCATTTTATTTTTATAAAAAACTTATATGTACATTTCATTGTTTAAATTTTTATAGCATAATAGCGTCTCTCTCACAAAGCTAAAAAGCTGTGCTGCATTTTGATTTCTTTGCTAGACCTTTACATTGTGAGTACTTGGCATCCAGACTGTCTGTCGGACCACATAATCTGTGGCAAGTTCTGTTAGCTTGATTTCCAGACATTTATCTTTATTAAGCCTCATACATTACATTCCCAACTCATTTCATCTCCTCATTTTCTTCAGCAGCATAGCCGAAAAGCTTTTTCAACATATTGTAGAGTATCATCTGACGTGTAACCTCGCCCTCGTACTTCATATAGTCGGACATGCGTTGCTGTTTGTACAACGAATCGAGTAGATCGAACAATTCAATTTCCATGCTGCGCATACGTACATCCAATTCGGGTGAGTGAGTGCCCGAAAAGAGTGCCTGCATGTAGACTGTGGAAATTTTTTGCAGCGCCGAATCTAGCTGATTAAGAATTGGATCATCAATGGCATGCTTGAACTTGATGGGTGGCGAAAGTTTTGTACGCAGCTTTAGCTGATGTTCGGCACGTAGATCCGTTGCGGTGGGAGCAGCCAATGTCATACACAAGAGATTGCCTATCAGCATCAATGAAAACAATGCGACGCACTTCATTTTATATTTATTATTTAATCTCTTTGTTGGGTGTTGGTTTGCCTTTGTTCTGTGTGACTTTAAAACTTTATTATTTTAGCACGAAATTTCAAAAAACTTATTGTTTTTGTGAAATATTCTATTAGTGCTTGAAGAGTATTTTCTAATAACTGTGGTACGCCTGTCTGCTTTTTCAGAGTAGAACACTGCGTCTTCCTATGCAAGCGAAAACAATAACTAACTTTTACTTGTCAAATTGCAAACTCAACTGATTTGGCAAATTGGCACTTGTGTTGCTTTATATAGGCGCACACGTTAAATCGTTATCAGGAAATTTTGAGCTTTCAGTCATCACTTGAACAACCGAGATCGTTCGTTAATCATGCGTTAATTCAAAAAAATTAATGATGTATGTATTCCAAGGCAGCTTCCGCAAAATTGTTCAAACAAATCAGATATTTTTATTTTTAACTTGAATTTATATTTTTTTTTTTTTTTTTGTTAATTTATTTTTTGTGCACGTTGACTTTGAGCGATAACGGCACCGACTAGCCCAAATATCAATAACATTATTTGTTTTTGCTAATTTCTTGTTAAATATGCCGAATTTAACACATACTCTGTAGAGAAATTTTGAGTATGTTTAATTTGTTGAAATGCTTTAATTTTAATTTTTAATTTATTGAACTTTTGAAGTGCTTCCTGTCCCTTTTAAGTGTTTCGTAAGCTCGTATTTCATAAGAGTTTACAAGACATCGAAAATATTTCATATGAATTTTGAGAAACGAACTTTCTAATTAAACGAAACATATTCGATGTTAACATACATAGCGCACTCTACCTACAAAAGAGGAAAAACTCAAAATTTCTGGCTTTTAACTTTTGAATAAAATCCAATTCGTATTACAAATCTGCATAGACTGTATAATTTGAATATTTCTGTTTAAATCTTATTTTTAAAAAAAAAATTGCTTTTTGACTCTCTTAAAAATTTTTATAAGTGATCTTTTGAATAAATATGTATGTTCCCGTACGCACTTCTAGTTAAGTTCAAGCAAAGTTCGAGTAATGGTGAGTAATTTGATTACCTGTCAAAATAAGAAAATTTGTCAAAAAGTACGGAAAGGGCTTCAAGTAAGTTTCAAGCACAACAGCTGTTTTCCGAAAATAGTAAAATTTAATTTCTTTGTTTTTGTATTAAAAACACTTTCTCAAGCTATCATTTTGCCAATTTTAACTATTTTTATTAATTTGCTTATCAATTGCATACATTTTTCTAAATCCCAATGCAAAAATATAATTTCGAGATTCGTGCTCGAAGAAATTTTTCAAGTAAAAGTCGAGTTATAGAGAGCGACAAAAAGTGACAATTTGCTTGTTCTTCTTCTCTCTCGAGCTGGGAAAAATGTGTAAAGAAACGCTTTCTAGTAACTTCAAGTTACTTGAAGTGAGTACGGAAACAGACCTAATAATTATTTAAATACTTATAAGTAATTGAAAAACTAATTTAAAAATTGTTTGCAAATTTGTTAAATGTTGAGTTTTCATTTTAATTTCAGTAAAGACGACAGACCTCTATAAGTTACTTCTATTTAGAAATTTTCTGTTGTCCGCAAACACTTGATCTCTAAATTTACAGAAGGAGGTTTGACAGAAGGAAAAGAATAAGTCCGATTTTTTTTTTTTAATTTGTTAAATTTAAAATATTCTATTTAATTTCAGTGAAGTCTGATAGCTGAATACAAAAGCCATATGTAAACAATTACTTCACTTACCAGTGTAGGAACTTTTTGAAAGGTCTGAGTCAGAACGATTGCCTCCACGTTACTTCCAATTACAAATTTTCTGTTGTCCGTGTACACTTGATCTCTAAATCGGAGGTTCTAGAAAAAGAAAAGAATTTATTTCAATTTGTTTCTAAATTTGAAGACAAACAGGTAACTTAAATAAGAAATATTCTGTTGTCTGCGAACGATTGATCACTTAATCGGAGGTTCGATCTTTCTTGCCTTCTCTAAATAGATGGCTGACAGCCCTGTTGGCTGTTGTCCCTAAGTTCAGTGTGGGTGAGCCAGTGAAGTTGTCGAACTTTTGCATTCTACACTATTTTCATGTCTTTATACAGCTCGTAAACTGTGTGGTTACGCCTTCATTTACACTCGTTTTTGGAGGGTTTTCCAGAAAAAATTGTCGTCAGCTGAACTCCCCGAAGACAGTTCACAACAGATATTGAGCCTTATCTTTTTTCGAAATTTCCCACCATTTTTTCGTTAAACTGGAGGTCTATTTTGTTCAGTTAATAAAGCCTCAAAAGAAGAAGTCTAACGATGTTAAATCGCAAGATATTGCGGCATAACTATTACCTCCAAAACACGTGAAATTGCGCAACCAAAGAACTTACTTACATACTCAGCTACCGCTTAGAACCGTTGTTCGGTTTCGGTCTCGTCTATGAATTTGCGCCAGGCATTTTTGTCGTTCACTAACTGGCGCCAGTTAGAAACTCCAAGCATTGTCAGGTTAACCCATGCCTGGTCTTTTCAACGGAGATACGGTCTTTCTCATTCGCATTAGCCGCCGCTGGGTACCGAATCGAATAATTTGTTCGCTGGAACTTCTCCGTTCATTCTCTCGACATAACCTAGCCTTCGAAGCCACTCAAATTTAATACGCTTGACTATAACCATGTCGGCATATAGCTTATAAAGCTCATGATTCTATTGTATTCGGTACTCACCATTGACACAAATTTGAAAATAGATCTTGCGAACGATTTTCCTCTCAGAGTTCTTTCATCAGTGCTGCTCAACGTCCAGGTTTGTGATGCGTATAGTAGGACGGGCATAATTATTGACTTATAGAGCGTGAGTTTTATTCGTCGAGAGAGAGCTGTGCTTTTCAATTGCCAACTAAGCTCAAACTAACACCTGTTGGCAAGAGTTATCCTTCCTTTAATCTCAATACTGATGTCATTGGAGGAGTTAATGCTGGATCCCAGGTAAACGAAGACCTTCACAACCTCAAAGGAGGTATTGTCAACAGTGACGTGGTTTCAAAAACGCCAGCACTTTTAGTTTGTTGACACAAGATACTTTGTTTAACTGCGTTCACTGCAGGACTCATTCGACTCAACTCTTTTACTAGTCTGGAAAATGCTGCACTGACTTCGCGGATATGGCCAATGATGTCAATATTATCAGCATACGGCAGCAGCATAACACTGTTATAGAAAATTGTGCCACTTGTCTCAGGTTAGCAGCTCGGATGACCTTGCTTGGTATCGAATGGAGGGGAGAGATCCTTCCTGACTTTCACTGCACTGCTGGTGTTGCTCAGTGTTATTCTATAAAGACATGTTGGAATATAGGTGAGTCTTTATTGGACTGCCAAAGACGGCTTTGAAACTGACAAAAAGATGGTGTGTGTCGATTTGTTTTTTAAGGGTGTTTTCCAAGATTTGTCGGAATTTAAAAATCTGATCAAAGCTGGACTTTCTAGATCTGAAGCTACACTGATAAGGTCCAATCAATCTAAGGATGGGCTTCAGCCTTTCACACAAAACGAACGAAATGATCTTATATGCTATATTTAGAATGATTACATCAAGGTAATGGCGTCAAATCTGCATCTAAACTATAAATAAACTGAAATTTAATAATGTAATGAAATAAAACGAATTATGTTCTATCTTACCATGAGCAGCGGTAAGATAGAATACTATGGCAAATTTGACGTGCTTATAAATGACAGATTGATGAAGATCTTTTTGCTGTTTTTCTTTTGGAAAGAAATTCGACTGAAGTAAGAGCTTTATTTAAGAACTAAGTTAAGTGTACGAAAAAAGTACGAAAGTTCGTAACTTAAAGTTCTTTCAGGTAATTTTCATATCAGAAAACTACGATTTACGTCATACGAAAACTAATGAAGTAACAGGAAGCATCAACATTTTATTTAAGTTGATCTTTTTAACGTAAAGCAGAGTTTTATGCCAAAGAATTGATGAAGTAACAGGTTGTTATAAAAACCAAAAACCCAACATGAAAGAACATTTGTCTAATTTTAGTTGTTATAAGTATCTGAACAGTTAGATTTTAGTCTCAAAAACATTTAAGTAATCAGTTATACTGCGCTGGAAAAGCTCACATTTGTATTTATATGTACAACCAGTCAGTTATGATGAAAAATACACATGATGATGAAATAAATCACAACCGGTTTTTAAAATGATCTCTAGGGGATTTTCTTTTATCTACATAAAGTACAAAAAATTAACATTTAATTATAGTATTTTTGCACAAAAGCCGTTAAATGCGCAGTTTCCTAATATTAAGAATCAAAACCTACTGCAGATACAAGGAAAAAGCCAAAAGGTTATTCAACTTCCAACAAAGGACATTAAATGATATGAGCAAGAGCTGTAGTTGTAGAAAAAAAAGTGAAACCACCCAAACTGGTTTGCACCCCAGCTAAGAAAGACAATATCTAAGGTAAAGCATATAAATTGCGCAGCTTGTTGAAGAAATAAAGGAAAGATATTGTTTATGTATGTTACATACATTAAGCATTGCTTAACATTGCAACATAGAATAAGAGAAATAATTATTTTGTGTTGTTATTTTTTCTTAATATTTTTAAGATGAAATATTTTCTTAGATAAAAATATCTTTTTATCAAACTCTAAATCTAACTCACCGTTTTGGTCACATTTTTTGTGTGGTTGTTTGTTCTACAAGAAGTACCTGTTCCTATGAGAACCTCAGCTCGATCATCATTCATATATTTCCATAAATTGTTGCTTTTGATACCGCAAAACAATAGACAAAAGATGGCAGTTTTTTCCCATGCATCTTGTTAAGCTAGATCTACGGATCAGCTACGGAATATAGATACAGACACATTAACAAATCAAACTCCTCCTACACTTTAGCTGCCAAAAGTAGCAAGACCATAGGAAGTAAGAAACTACAAAAGAAAAGAAAAGAAAATTAATTCAAATTGTATTGAAAACCGACAAGAAAGAGTAAAGAATAAAAATGAAAACGAAATTATTTTACATTGGCCTGCATCATCCATGGGATACTTTGGTATGCATGTAGCTGTAGAATTTGTTTTTGCCGCCGAACCTGTTATGCTATATTGCGTATCTTTATGCATGCAGATACAATATCTCAATCCTGAGCATGCAATTTTTTTTCCCATAATGTATTTTAATAGCTCCCACTGGGAATCCTTTTGCGTTGAAGTTGTTGTTATTTCGTTTTTATGAGACGATTTCTTATCGTGTTGTTGTGATGCAGAAAAAAGTTGCTGCCAAAAACTCTTGTTAGTGATTTACTTCGGTTTGGATATGTTCTGTGTGAATATTTAAAAATACATACATATATTTTTAGGTTAAATACATGCTTGAAAGGACATTCATACAAATCGATCCTATGAGGATCTTGCAATCAGTATTCAAAATACAAAGCATGTTTATCAGAACTTTCTGAAACTTTTCACTTTTGCACTCAATTTTGCAATTTTAAAGAATGGCGCTTTTAATAAAAAATTCAATCAAAATAGAATTTAATCGATATAATTACAAAATGTATTAATGTAGTACTATTATCAATATTTTGATCAATTGTAATTTATCGATTATATAACCTTTTTAAATTTGATGACTTGAATAAACTTTTTTATAATAAGACTCAATACTAGTTTCTGGTGCACAACGTTTACTTCTTGCAGTGTACAAAAGTGCACAGAATACACTTTTTCAAGTGTAAAAAGAACATTACAAAAAGTGTTTGTTTTAACACAGTACCTAAAAAAGTAAATTTTACGTAAAAATCATAAGAATAGAATCAGTCAAAAGGTTATTCAGACCATTCCAATTCCATCCTTAATGAATAATTGTATTTGTTTAATTAAAAAATTTCAATTTTCATTTTTAAAATAGCAGATGAAGACATCACTTTTGCTTTTAACACTCATTAATACTGGCGGTTGATGAACAAATTTGCATTAAAAATTTTCAAAAAGTTTATGAGCTTTATTTTAAAAACGGAAACTCCCTTTCTGGACTGGACTGGTTACATTTTAACACTAATTTAAGTCAAATTGTCTACTAAATAACTTACCTTAGCTCTCCGTATAAGCTGCATAAACTACAGCTTCTGCACTTATTTCCCACGTCAAAAAATTCTCACGCTCCATCCTTTTTTATACACGTTTATTATTAAGCGTCTTAAAAAATTTTGCACTCAGAACCAAATTAATTGCCAGCATTAAATGCGTGTGTCAGACACTCGTCCTGCCTTCATCCGATGGTATTCCACTGCATCGAAATATCCTTTTTTTTCTCACACATACGCCCACTCATACAAGAGCGATTCTCTCGCTGCATTACATGTGAACCAAATCACAAAATTTCCATTTCCTCCAAAACTCTCGCAGATCGTTTTGTCCTTTTATCAGTGAACGAGACACAAACACGTATTCAAAATACCGTTGCACTTGTCTTCTCATGTTGTATTTTCTTCATTCGATTCTTCCCACACATCCTTGTATTATGCTGTTGTTGATTGTTTGCTTTCGTTGTTGTTTGTGTTGCACTTGTTTGCTTCGTCCTTTTTTTTTTTGTGTTCTGCTGCTGTTGATCGTTGCTGGTTGATGTTGTTGATCCTTGTTTGATATTTTTTTTCGTTCTTATCTTTTTCGCTACGGTTTCATGCTGCTTTGGCGCTTCAGTACCATTTGGAGTGTTTCTTTGTTTAGTTTTCTGTTTTTTTTTTTTAAGACTTCGACATGATTCTGATTTTCCCAGCATATGCTGTGCGTGTGTTTTGCGTTTGAAGAACAAGTGCAGCGCATTCGATCCTAATAACTGTGCGAAAGGATTTTCCTCAGAAATCACTGGGAATGTTTTATAGGAAGAAATTAATACGAATAATTTAAGCATATAAAATACTGCAAGCAAAGAGTTGCTTTCAAAATTTGTTTTTTCGCTTTCAAGATAAAAATAATGTTGGTAAAGACTCCATTTTAGATAAAAAAAACTTAACTTACTCGTGTTCTTTCCAGACAATGTTCATTACAATAATGGTAACAAATGGTGTTATACCTTGTGCTAATCTTGTTAACTCTTTTTACAAAATAACGCTATTTAAAATTATTGGAAAATTTTGAAAACTCAGAAATACTACAGAAAATCCACAATAATGACCAAATATTTCCAAATTGCTTCAAAATTAATAGAAAACAAAATCAGCTGTTGTCACAGCGTGCCGAGCTGCCATAGCAATTTCTTTCATACTATTTATAGTACGCTTTTGATTATTGAGTAGGAAGTACAAAATGCTTTGTGCATTTACTTTTTAGTGATCTATGACTGCAGAATTTTATATATGTAGGTTTTAATTGTTTATATGAGAGGTCCAATTGAGTTTTTATGTAAATTCAGGGGGTCACATTTTTCAGCTGAAATTAAGACGGTATCAAATTAACTTTTAGAACGTATCTTTTTTTCCATGTGAACCTTACTTTCCACTAAAAACTGGAAATTTATGTAATATCTGAAATTTTGGCTATTAAAATCTTTAAAGATGATCTTGAATAAACCACGTCCACCACCACCCCTTCCAAATAGCTCAAAGCCTCCGAAAAAATACATATATTTTAAAAGCTAAAAAAAATTACATTAACATTCGTTTTCAATAAATTAAATTTGTTCAATGAAACTAGATAATTTTTCAAATAAACTTCCTTTGTACAAATATTAGTTTTGGTCCAAATAAGTGTATTTATTTTATATATAAAATAGCCTTGGTTCGAAAATCCACAAAAAAAAATGTCACCGGAATCGGCTACCGGGACAAAATGAGTTAAACAATAGTAACTTTCCAAATCCAAGTTCATATAGAGCGTAATTATATAAAGTAACTAAAAATTTTTTAAATTATTGTTAAAAAGCTTTAAAGCTAGAAAGCATACAAATTTGAATACTCGTTTCAAAAAAAAATGCCACTATAGTTCCAACATTTCTCGAGAGATGTTCACTTAGAACCAGTTTTACAGCCATTACTTAACCACTACCCAGAAGTTAACTATCAGATTTGAATTTCACAATCAAAGTTAACTAGAGATTAAGCCACCAGTGCTGGTGGTTCAGGCCTAACTAATGACTTACAGCTGATTCATGTAATAGAGAAAAAAGTAACAATAAACAAACAATAGCAACGTGAAATGAATAATGATGGATTCCAATTGGGATAACGGTGTTTATAGCATTTCGGACTATGAGAACTAAATTTATATTTGCTTACAGTTTCCGAAATAAAACCATTTTTTTTTGTGAAAAATTAGGACATCTCGTTTTGTCGCCATATTTTTTTTTTAACAAACTTGCCATTAGTAAACTAAAGCATTGTCAAACCAAAATCATGAAATGTTACAATTAACTAACAGCCTTTAGCCTTTTTTAACTGAAAGGTTGTGAAACTGTTACTCAATCGTTCATAACATTAGAATAGATTGAAATTCAGACACTTTGAATTGAAAATTACTCATTTATTAAAAATTCACACAGAACTCCCACTCAAATTTAAAATCACACAACACATCTCACAGGTTTTGCAAATCGAATAAATATCACATACTGATCTAAAAATCTTAAAAATAGTTATTCACAAAAATCTCATGGGCATACAAAATTTTAAATATTTCTTCCAAGATTTCTGTGCGATTGGAAAAAAATCATACGACTTTATCTTTGTAGTCCAAATTTTTGAAAAGAGCTAAAACTAGACATTTTGGTGAAATTTTTGGGTTTTCCGGTTAAGGCTGATACTATTGTCCTTAATGTCCTTAATTGTCCTTATGTTCTTAACATTTTACCAATTTAAAATCGAAATCATAAAGACTAAAAATAAATTTTCACGAATCTCTATACTCATTAAAAAAGGGACCTTACTTTTGTTTCGTCACCATATATTTTAGCAGTATAACCTTTTATTTTTTCCTCAAAATAGACATAATTTTGCAGAAGAAATTGACTCTTGCTGAGGGATGGAGAAAAATTAAATATGTTTTTTCGTTGTCTTTATTTTTCATGTGCTCACCACGTCCTAAACACCAGTACCACATGTGAACTATCAAGGAAAGCCATCAGGAAAACATAGCTTCGAATTTGTATAACATGTATGTACCCAATTCCGGTACCAAAATTAAATAGTACATGAAAAATCCTGTCGATGGATATTCTTGGTATACTTTGTTTTTATTTGAACTAATTTTGGCGTCCCCCGAACTGCATTTTTGTGCATTTTTTATCAACTTTTGTACTGGAGACCCATTAATGGTTGATTTAAAAAAAAAATCAAGCTTATCAATTAATTCCTTTCATATAAAAACACAGAACTGCAAATTTTCATCCCTGTTGACAATTGCTCTGACGAAATAGAAGAGTTTTTTTCAACGTGAATCTACTTGTTATTTAATATTTGATATGTTTTTATTTTTTGTATGAAAGTATTTTTTTTTAACTTTAAGCAAGTTAAAGCATATTAAGCTCGTCACAGAGACGTCAGTGGCTGCTGCTTCTTCAGAACGAAGAAAAGGAATAATGTTTTCTATGTTGGAGGGCAGTTCAAAAAGGCCGAAATTCGAAAAAAAGGGATTTTAAGTCCTTTACAGGATTAAAAAAATGTTTGTTATTATTTGGTTAACTGTAATAGTTTAAAAAAATACGTTACTTTTGCATTAAGCAATCAAAAAAAAAAACAAAAGTTTGAAAATACTTTCATACAGTAAATAAAAAAATATCATATATTAAATAACAAGTAGATTCACTTTGAAAAGAACTCTTCTATCTCGTCAGAGCAATTGTCAACAGGGATGAAAATATGCAGTTCTGTGTTTTTATATGAAAGGAATTAATGGATAAACTTGATTTTCTTTTTAAATCAACCATTAATGGGTCTCCAGTACAAAAGTTGATAAAAAATGCACAAAAATGCATTTCGGGGGACGCCAAAATTATTTCAAATAAAAACAAAGTATACCAACCCACAGGATTTTTCATGTACTATTTAATTTTGGTACCGGCATTGGGGGTAAGATTTTTTTCATTCAAGTCGATACACTCTAGTATGTACCCAAATAAACTTTTTTATTTTGCAAAATAAAATTTCATCTTCCTTTACGAAATAATTTTACTTTTTATTTATGAAACACATTTTAATGCTTAGTCCTTATTTCATTTCTCATAAATGAAACCTTAAACATGGCCTGCATATAAATGTAATGTATGAAGGGATTTATGCAATGAAACTTTCATAAATTTTTTTTTAAAGTTTCATCTTGAAATTACATGATGAAACGGCGTTGAAGAGACTTTGCTTTCAAAATTCAGCCAGCAACGATAATATGAAAGAATAACATAAAAAACAGTTTCTTGAAATCACAGCCCGAGAGCCTTTTTTCATTCACTTTCGTTTGCTACTCCGCACCTACAATTTGGCAGTATCATGCGACTAGTTTCATTGAAACTTTTTCAATTAATAACATTCAGAATGCTTCTAAATTTCTTATTTTTAAAAAATAGTTGTATTGTTAAGAAAAATTTTCTATTCCTTTCATATAATTTCCCTTAAATGTTTTATCATTCAAACATTTTATACCAGCAATAATATTTTTGATCATATTTTACTCACAAAGTCAAATGTAATTTCCGGAGTATTTCTTATTTAGTTGCGTTGCAACCCTGGGTTATTACTATAATTAATTTAAAATGTAATAGATTATTGCAGACTCGTTATACTTTCAATTACTTGCTAGCTGTTATTAAGGACTTAAACGGTGAATCTAACGGTCCATTCGTTCATAGAGCCTGTTCTCACTCGCCTCAAAAAAGGCAGATTAATGGCGTTATTTTGACAAGAGGCATCTGTCAGGTGTTCTTACTACCGACTTATTTGAGGCTGCCTTATTTTGACGTCAGAGCGCAATCAATCGATTATGTTGTCGAATTTCGTGAAATTCTTCAGTTTTTATGTTAGAAAACAAACTATAATAAAAAAAAAACACTACCAATACAAAAAAAATTTATTTGCGCCATAAAATATGAGAAATATACAAAAATATGACAAACAATCAAACTTCAAAGCAGTGAACGTCAAAATGAATCCAAAAATTTTTAAAATTTTTAAAAATTCTGCCTCACGTAACATGTCACCTTCCCACAACCCTCTTTGCCTGTAGACGTCAAAATGAATCCGATGCGCCGACTCACGTAAGGCGAGTGAGAACAGGCTCATAAAGTGATAAATTTGTCTATGACGCGTCAATAAACCGCTATAATTAATAAAATTTATTCCTTTTTTTGTTCTGTCTACTTTTAACGCGGTTTAAATGAGTGGATTTATTCATTGAAGTGTTGAAACAGTGAAAATATTAAATGTGGCGTTTGGAATAAGTAACTAAATTTAAAACGAGCTCAGGATAAACTCAAATAGTCCTGAAGCATTTATAAGAGGTGGATGATTTATCTTCTCCAAAGTATAAAAAACAAAATTTTGTTAAATGCTTGACTTCGTGTGTGTTGTTGGATTGCAATGAACTATACAATTGGTAAGAATTAATTAATTTTATTTGTAGTTCGAATTACTATGAGCAACGTTGGGTTTAGGTTAGGACACAACCGGAAATGGTGCAAAACTTCAATAGGTTATTTAACAATGGCTCTATTGTCTTCTCTAATAGCTTTTCTTTCTGCAGTTTTTGGGTGATATTCCTTTAAAGATTTACAGGAAATGTTCTATTTTTATACCAGCTTTTCATAAAACTTGATTGAGCGAGCTCCAAATCCAAATATTCATAAGTGATTAACATCTGCTATGTATCTAGTACTTTTCTAGCTGTAAGAAAACATTTGAGAACTTCTGGTGTAACATTTATAATTTTTATTGAAATCGACGCCAATTTGTTTTTTTTTTAATTATAGTTTTGTATTTTTGATCAAATTTTTTCATTTATATACAAAACAAAAATACACATTAAACATTTTTTTGCCTGAACTTAAAGAAGTACTTTAAATTCTAAAAGAAACAAAATCACAGATAAAAATATTAATATAGAAATCATGAAAAAACTTATAATATGCAATATTAAAGATTAATTAAATTATAGATTATGCAAACATAAAAACAATTTTAAAACTTTTCTTATAAAATTGAAAAATGTAGCATCAACATTAAAAAACTAGGAAATACTTTAAAGAAAAAAGCCTAAAACTATGCAATAAACATAAAACTATGCAAATAGAAATGATTAAGCATAAAAGCAACAATTAACATGTTTAAACGCTAAAAATTATAAATAATGCGTGTAGAGAGCTTAAATATTTCAGTTTTGTTGAAACTTAATAAGCAAAATTCATAAATTTAAAACATATTTTAGTATGTAACAAAGATAACGTCTAAAGCTGACGACAAATATTATAAGTAGACAACATTGGCTTATTTCCCTGCCGTTAAATTTCCACACTAGCAAGCGTACATTACCAGGGCCGCCACATGCTGTCGCGTTCCTCATCCGATACCGGTGTGGACAGGCCCAATTTTTCAGCACTGGCAAATTTCTTAGTCAATGGTTCCGCACTATCTGAACTATCGATAGAATCACAGGCCTCTGCTAGAGGGCGCTTTAGAGAAGCACTCAATTCGCTGCCGCTGGTCGAGGACACTTGCGATTGTTGCAAGTGGGTCGAGCTGCGCGATTGATTTAACGACGACTCTGCACTGGAGGGTGTTGAAAAGACGCCCGAAAAGCTATGCTGTTGAGCTGCTTGTGTCACATCCTGTGGTGGTGTAACCGGACGTGTGGGTGTGGTATTAAAGTCGGAGCTGGTATGCATGATGGAATCACCATCGCCATGACTAGAAACTGACGAGATGGGACTCAGTGGTGGACTAGTTGTTGCTGTGGAGTTATGATGTAAATTATTCTGTGGCTGATGGAATGTAGCGCCAGTCGACAGCTGATGATGAGTGATGAAGGGCGAGCTACTATTGCTGTTGTTGTTGCTATGAATTTTCTGCAGCGGTTTACTGAAGGCGCTGATGCGCTGAAAATTGATGGTGAAATCATTTTTCGGCGGCGCAGCTGCTGTTGCTGGTAGCGGCGGTAAAGCACCACCCACCACACTCGGTGGCCAGGCAGCGTTAAATGCAGCAGGCACGCCGCCACTGGTCAAAGTTGCTGCACCATTCAAAATGGAGCCGCCTCCACTGGCAGTAGCCTGATTTGGATTAGGCATTATGAGCGCAAATTCGCCCGAGGGCAAGCGTGATGGTATAAGCTGTACACCGCCCATTTGAATGGGCGTTCCTTGATTGCTGTTATTATTTAAATCCTGTGGTAGTGGTGGAAATATGGCAGCCGGTGTGGTAACTTGCGAGACTGCAGCAGCGGCGGCCGCAACCAATGGATTGGAAGGCAGTGTTGTGCCAAACAGGTTGGCTGCCGTTATGGCAGCATTGTTGTTGTTGTTGCCATTCAATTGACTACGATAGCCATTGTTGAAATTGGTCATGGAACCGATTTGCTCTAGGCTGGTGGCACAATTGGTCAAATGGCTGGTGAGCCGTTGACGCACGCCCACATCTACACTATCCAGCTGACTGATATAGCGATTAACCTCATCGGCACATTCCACGAAGCCCGTTTTGAATTTGTGTATAACCGTGGGATCGGTCTGGATGGCCATATTCAACTGCTGGCGCTGCACCGATTGCAGATGCTTGACGGTCATTTCGAGTATGTCAGCTTTTTCCAGTTTCGTGTGACGTGCTGGCTGTAAGTAGAGAGAGAGAGAGAAAGAGGTTGGTTAGTGAATTTTTAATTTTAATGCTTAAGTAAATTTTTAAATTTAGTCTCTGCTTGAAATCTTGAAATTTAGAACAGTTTTTATGCATTTGAAGTCAATTCATAACCTCAGGAAATTATAATGGAAATACAGGGAGTTGCCAAATTAATAGGGACAGTCACATTTTATAATTTTTTGTTCGGGTGCCCTTGAGTGCTATTTTATGTGATATAAGTGTTTCTGGAATATATTTTTATGTTTGCAGTAATTTGAATCGAGGTAATTATTTATTTTGCAAAAATATTTGAATTATGAGAAAAACGTGAAGGACTGTTCACACGTGTAAAAGTGAAATACATAAGTAATTAATTTGAAAATATTTTGTGATTTTGTGAAATATTATTATAAGTTTCATTTTAATGTTATTAAGACTAAAGTAATTTGGGGCGGATTTTAGAACAAACTTAATTTATATATATTTTAACAGCTTTCACTATGGGTCGAAAAAAATTTGAGGGGAAGGGTTTTCCCCTACACACAACTCATTCCGAGAGGAAGAAAGCAGAACTGGCTGGCGTATCTAAGTCTGCTATCAATAAAATAAAAATAAATTTGGACCAGAGTCAGCCATTTTCGCCCAAAAGCAAAGGCAAATGTGGCAGAAAACGGATTTCGGAGCGCGGTCCGAAAGAAAAATTCGGTGTATCTGCTTGTAAAACAGCAAGAAAAGTGCTGGTTTGTTAATTCAGATGGTGCAGGAGTCTGGAATACCTATTTCTAAGATATATATACAGCGAAGATTGGCGCAGGAAGGCCTGACAGGTCATCGTGCAGCGAAGAAACCGCGGTTGACAGAGGCAATGAAGAAGAAACGAATTGTGCTCGTGAGCACCGCCCGAAGACTGGAACAGGGTCAGTTCAATTTTATTTAATGTTATATAAAACCATTGTTCTAAAAATTATAAATAGTTTTCTTATTTTTAGGTGTTCTCTTATTTGAGATTCTAGCCGATAAAAGCGACTTTGTCATGCGGCGCCTAGGCGAGAAATTTCACCCTGACTGCAAGTGGAACGTGTTAAGCAACCTGTTAAAATAATGTTTAACAGGATAATGAGCGCTAAAGCGGTCTGTAGGCACCCATCCAAAAAATTGTCCTAGAAACTTGCCTGTTGCCGCAACTCCAGGAATAGTTCCCAGATGGGGCAAAATTCGTGTTTATGTACGATTCAGCACCATGCCATAAAGCGAAAAGTGTAATCAAATGTTTGGCAGAACACAACATTCCAGTTTTACCTTTGCCTGGAAATTCTCCTGATACGAACCCCATCGAAAACTTATGGAAAATTACCAAGGCGAAAATTGCCAAGGAAATGATAATTTCCAAGGTAAAACAACACAGAAAAGTTGATAAATGTATGACACCACAACACCAAAAGTAGAACATACATCTCTCAGTTTTCAAGTAGACTCTTAGTCTCAAGTTTTCTGGACCCTCTGAAACTCCATTCGGGGTAATGATAATGACTAGGCCTGGCCAAAGCTCTATGGGTAAAAACATAATGCTGTGATTGTACGTCTGGACTGGGATCAAGAATGTAACTTCTAATAGATTGTCTGATGGGCATCAGTAATAAAATTTGAGCATGTCTACCAGTAGTAGAGTACCGTTGAGTAGTTGAAAAGAATAGTAGCAACAGACCACTCAACGAAAAGAAGACCAAACCGAAAAGAATAGTAGCAACAGCGAAACACAGTGGTTAATCTGACAATAAATCAAGACGACATTATTTTTGAATACACACGGTATCGTCCATATAGATTACCTTAAAAAGAGCAAAACAATCATCACCATTGGTTACTATGCAGAACTGCTGGAGTGATTCAACGTCGATTTTATATAAAAGTGGTCGAATTTGTTAAGGAAAAAATACTCTTGCGCAATGACAACGGAAGGGTGAATAAATGCGCAATCGAAAAATTGCATTGTGGCTTTTATCTACATCCAAACTTGAAGAAATTTCTCGGCAGATAGAGACTTTCAGGTTTGTCGCAATCTTATTTATCGGAAAGGAGTGAAAAATTAGAAATGTGAAAGATTTTTAGCATACTTCGATCTAGCTTCGTTTTTAAGAATTTCGTTTAAATTTTTTATTCTCTTAAATAGCACTTCATCAATCGAAGTGGAGTTTTCGTAAAAGCTTTTATCATAGTCTCCGACTTAAGCTTGAAAGTTATATTCAGATCTTCTTCTCACCGCTGCAAATCTTCTTAGAGCGCCAAAAATATTTTCCCAGGCTACCTTTATATGAGCAAAAAAAAAACTGAAAACCACAGAAAAAAATTGAACAATGCAGCAGCTACCTCAAAACGTAACCGACGCTATAGTACCATAGCTTAAAGAACCCTTTACTCCTCACTTGATAACTCTTTCGGCGCATTTCACACATTCTCATCGCATTCAGCAACTAATTGATTGCAATTTGTTAAAGAAGACTAACAACAACAACAACAACAAGATCACAAATATTGCATATACCATATGACCATGCCATTGGGCAACTAAACCACCGAAACCGACAACAAGTTCAAGTCCAGTAAACCAAACCATAGAGAGTACCGAGTTGCTATACAAAAGTATTTTGACTCAAAGTGCTTACGATCGAAGCACGATCACTCAAGCCACAGAATAATAAAAAAAAAATTTTAAAAAAAGCAACAAAAACAAAAAACCTGAAGAAGTCTGGGAATCTTTGTTGATGGAGTCTGCTTAAGAAAATAGCAGATAAAGAATCAGAGAACCATAACAAAAATCACAGAACTTGGTAAGCTTTGCACAAAATTGCGACGATACTTCACATGCGGCTCGTTCAACATGATCAGCAACAAGTAGTCTTTGGCTTAAATTTTGAGAATTGCATTGGCTGTTTTTTTTTCATCATGATGGTGATCGTCATTGTGCTTATTCGGCTGTCTGACCAAATCTTTTAATACTTCCACTTCGACACTCTCTCACATGATGACGTTGAAGACGATGATGATGATAATGATGATGTTGACCGTCATGATGATAATGATGTTGATCGTGTCTTGATCGTGTCTGCATATTTTGCAAGTTTCCCACGCAAGGGTTTTTTTTTCTTGAGTTTTATTTGATGTGCCCTTTTTTTCTCACACACTCACACTGCTGCAAGGCAGTTTTAACAACTTTTTTGCTCTTCTGTCGGCAACTGTTTGTTTGTTTGTTTGTTTGTTTGGCTGTTGCTCGATCTTGCCGTAGCGAGTAAAGTTTGCCAGCTCCTGCTGTGTTTGTGTCCAGCGTAGCTGAGTAGTTGTAAACTTTAAACAGGTTATTTTTAGTTTTTTTGTTGTTCCTCTGCCATAACCTTCTTTATTCATTTTTATTTGCTCTACTCATCGGCAATTTTTCTCATATTGCATTACAACAGCGATATTTATTTAGTGCCTTTGTTGTTGTTGTAACGATCATGAGAGTATTCTTTGAGAACTTTTTTTTGGTTTTTTTTTGCTCCTTTTGTCATAATGCGCTGGTATGATTTATCAGCATTTAATTTTGGCTTGTTAACACTTTTCTGTGTGTGTGAATTTTATTCACATGAGTCGGCGGTAGACACGATCAATCGATCGATCAATAGCAATTTTTTACTCAATTAAGTTTTAGTCTCAAACTGTGTGTGTGTGTGTGTGTGTGTGTGTTGGTTTGCTTTGATCTTTCGCCGCTGTGCGTTTAATTGCTGCTGAGGTTTTATGCAACACTTAAGTGTGTCTTTGCTTTTGTTGTCAACACACTAGATACTTGATCCTGACAGTTTACAGAAGAAAATTCGTAAAGCGGTTTAACTTGATTATGTTTGTGACGTCAAGTGGAAGAGATTAGAGTTTCAGATCTTGTTTGAATGTTGTAAGAAGGCGTGGCGGCTGATCTTTAATGGAGAGACAATTCTCTTTCAAATTGATTTTGGCCTAAATGATCACTAATCAATAGTGAGGATCACTTGACAATTTCAAAGTTATATATTATTATTTTAATTTAGACAAAATTAATTCTCAAATTGATTTTGGTTGAAATAATCACTGATCAAGTGCGAGGTTCACTTTACAAATAACAAATTAGAGGCGGGTCGACTATATTTTCAAGAAATAATGTTTTTCGAGTAGATTTTGACTTGCATGATCATTGATCAAGAGCGAGGATCACTTGGAAGATCGCTAATGTAAGTACGAATAACACATCACGACCACGAAGAAACACTAAAATATACGATATGAAATATTAAAGACAGAAAATACTGATCAAATGTGAGGATCAACACTTCAAGACATCAAAATAAAATTCGTTTATTTATTGTTAAAGAAAACTTCCTTTCAGGCAGATTTTGGCTTGAATGATCAATCACCAAGTGCTAGGATAACTTAGAATATCGTTTATGTAAGTCCGAAGATCACTTTACGATGATGAGGCGAAGAGGAAATAAATCAATACAAAATATTAGAGACAGAATGTATATTCCATGTTGATTTTGGCTCAACTAATCACTGATGGAATGCGAGGATCACTTGATAAATAATAAATAGAAAGCTTGATGGGAATAGTATAAAATAAATAATGTTATTCAAGTAGATTGTGGCTTACATAATAAGAGGATCCTGTGGTAGATCACTTTTTGATTGCTCCACGCTATTCAACTTATTTTAATAAAAAATATTTTGTTGGTAAAAATGCATTGATTTTGACTTAAATAAAATTGATCAATATCTGTTTTTATAACATTGGATCACTTGGCATATAATAATAATAATATTGCTGAAAATAATGTTTTTTAAATAGATTTTGACATACCTTATCGTCACCGAACAAGTGTAAGGCTTATACGACTGATCAATAATATTAGTGCGAGGATCATTTAAAAATCCCAAAAAAATATAAAATATTCCAATAATAAATGATTGAGAGAGAGGTAGATGTTGTATGATATTGATTTTTGCTTACTTTATTAATGATAAAATGCGAGGATCATTTGGTTTATTTGGGTTGGGAATGACCCACGGCATTATTTTGTTGAAAATAATGTTTTCAAGTACGTTTTGAGACATAGCTACAAAGTCACTGATCAAGTGTAATATTTATATGGCAGATAATAAAAATAAGTGCGAGGATCACTTCACGATCATGAACTAATATTAAATAATACTATATAAAATTAGTGGGAGAGAAAATATGTTTTATGTACTTGATTTTGACTTACTTGATCATGTAAAAAGTCAAACGCCAAAGCTAGAGGGCTGCTGTTGATCTTTTATATAGTAATTTATATAGCAAGAACGTCTATTTTGTGATCACTGATCAAATTTAATAAATTGTATTTTTTTTTTTGCTGAAAATTTATAAATGTTGTTTCTATTTACTCAATTCTAATATCATTTTTCTTTTGCTTGTATGATCACTTACTTTTACGATCTCTGATTATTATTTTTTTTTTACAAAAATTATGAACATACCATAAAATAATAATTTTTTCATGCATTGATCACTTGGATTAATTTATAAGTAAGTTTTCTAAGATAAGATTACCTATTTTGATGATCACTGATCAACACAGAATAATTTTTAATAAATTTTTTTCTAAATAAAACAAAGATCAATCTTGAATAATTTGAAAAATTATTGTTTCACACTTAAAAGCCTTAATTTAGAACTTATGTAACAAGAACAAATAATTTTCTCATCGATCTTGCTGTTCAATATTGTGTCAGAGCTATTTAAAAATATGTTATAACGGAGTTTTTGCAGGATCGATTATTGCGATCACTTTATTACTTTAGTTTTAACGTCAGTTGGCACTTAAAATACTTCAAAAGGTTTGCTTACATTAAATTGATCAGACAAGATCACCACCGTAAAGCGATCAGAAACTTTTTTTTTGGTTTGAATTAATTTTTTTTAATTTTTAACTTGATTGCTATTCAAATTTTTTTCTTTAAAAAATGCATAAATAAAAAAAGAATTCTACTTTCACTTATGATCGGTGATGATCTTTCTGTGTCTTTCACCATATTAAAAAGCACTCTGCTGAACTTTATTTATATCCTCACGAAAAGCTTTAAAAGTATTTTATTTTTTTTTGCTTTCGAAGCGCATCACTTAACTGATCGTTTCCGCTTAAACCCCAAAACCTGATTGCGGTTTATTTTGGCGTGTGAATGTGTTTTTTATACCCAACAGTTTTATCGATCATGTTGCCGTCTGAGCGCTGAGTTTAACTCGTGAAATGTAAAGGCGGCTTTTATGGCATCATATATTTTTTTTCGGTTTTTTTGAGGTTATCTTGTTCTTATGCTCTTAAAAACTGTTAGTTTTGATATTTCGTTTAAATGATCTGTATCGTTAATACTTACGTCTTTTTTCATGGCCTCTAGGATGAGTGATTTAAGCTCATTCAGGCAGTGATTGATGCGTGCACGTCGACGTTTTTCCATTATCGGTTTGTTAGTCTGAAAAATTAAAAACGAAAGAAAATTTATTAGCAAGTTTATTGATTTCAATATTAATATAAAATTTCAGTGTTCAATAAAAAATTTTATAAAAGTATTCAAACAATAAAAAAAATTATATAAATGAAATAACTAAGATTTTAGTTATTTTAGTTAGATTTTTAGTTAGTTAATTTTTATACGAGAGCCAAAAAGGTTTTGTTGGTGTTTTTAAAAACGGCATGTAACGGAATTATGAACTCGTCACATTTCAAGATGTCCAGACTTGAAAAGATTTGAAGCTGCCTAAAAAACCATGCTCACGAACGTTTTAAGGTGACCAGACTTGAAAACTTTTAGCAATAGCTTTGTAAGAAGATATTAACTTAAATGGTTTACAATGAATTTATTTCTTTTACTTTGATTTTTTAAATAATCTTTATACGATTTAAAAATCGTTTTTAATTATTCCTGGTAAATTATTTTTATAAAGTTCTAAAAAGGCATGTAATGGAGTTACGAACAAATCTATTTTTTTGTATAATAGTAAAAACGCACTTCAAAATAATTGAATTTTTTAATAATTTTTTTCTTTTGCTTTTGAAAATTTTCTGAATCTGAATGATAAATGTTTTAAGAAAATATAAAAAAATTATACAAAATTATATAAATTGCCAAAATATGATTTCAGGCTGAAAAATTGTTGTTAAAATACATTTGATCTTAGTAATTTATGTTTGTTTTAAAAAACGGCATACAACGCATTCATAAAAATTAGTTAGTTTCGGACTTCTTAAGTTTAAAAAACACTCAAAGACGAAGTTTAAGTTTTCAACACAAATTATGTATAATTTTTAAAAAAATAATACAAAAAAACATATGTTATAAGAACAAAATTATATTTTTTCTAAGTTTTATATGAAATTATGTTGAAAAATGCGGTTTTAAATTGTTTTTTATTAGTTGCGACTTATTTTGAATCACTCAAATCCAAAGAATTTTCAACTAGGCCACACTTACAAATTTTCAATTTTGTAAGGAGCTCAATTTAATGTTAAGCAATAAACGTTACTACCGTAATAAGAAACACTATAACGGAATTATATTATAACTGATACTTATCTAAATGCACCGCAAAAACTGATGTAATTCAAAAAATAAATGTTTAGTAATGTTATTTCAGCAAAATATGTTATTTATTTATGCATTTATGCATTACGGCATACAACGTAATTAGAAACACGTCTTATTTTGAAGCAATTCAAATAAAAATTTTTTAACTCGGCCATAATTACAAATTTCCTATATTACAAAGAGCTCAATTTAGTTTAAAACACAAAACATTAATACCGTAATTAGAAACACTATAACGGAATTATGTTATATCTCATACTTATTAAAATTAACCATACAAATTTATGAAATTTAAAAAATAAATGTTTAATAATGCTATTTCAGCAAAATATGTTATTTATTTATGCATGTTTTTAATTACGGCATACAACGTAATTAGAAACACGCAATATTTTGAGTCCATTCAAATCAAACATTTTTTAACTCGGCCATAACTACACATTTTCAATATTGCAAAGTGTTTTATTTAGTTTTGAGCATTAAACGTGACAACCGTAATTAGAAACACTATAACGGAATTATGTTAAAGCTGAAACTTATTAAAATTTGTCATAAAAATTGATGGCATTTGGAAATAAGATTTTAAATAATGTTATTTGAACAAAATATATGATTTATTTCTGCATGATTTTAATTACGGCAAACAACGTAATTAGAAACACGCACTATTTTAAGTCCATTCAAATCAAACATTTTTTAACTCGGCCATAACTACACATTTTCAATATTGCAAAGAGTTTTATTTAGTTTTCAACATTAAAAGTGACTACCGTAATTAGAAACACTATAACGGAATTATGTTAAAGCTGAAACTTATTAAAATTTGTCATACAAATTGATGGCATTTGAAAATAAGATTTTAAATAATGTTATTTGAACAAAATATATCATTTATTTCTGCATGTTTTTAATTACGGCATACAACGTAATTAGAAACACTGCTGTTTTTAAGTCAATCAATCATTAATATTCATTAATTAAGCTAAAACTGCAAGTTTTGAATACTAAAAAGTGTTAATTTTGATTTTATGTACGAAACGTAATTAAGGTTATTAGAAACACTATAACGGAATTATGTTAATATCAGTGAATCAAGTTTTTGTATGACAACTCAAGTTTAAGGAAGAGTTTTTGACAAAAATAAGCTGGAAAATTTAAAAATGACATAGAAATACATGACATTTGAGAAAAAACTACTTATAAAAAATTATTTTACCAACAGATGATTTGAACTTTTGATTTTTGCATATATGCTTCAATTTAAGTCGGTCTAAAATGGTCGAAAAATTTAGTTTTTAATAAAATTTTTAAATTTTTCGCATATCTATTTTACATACTATATTCTAAATTCAGTCTAAAATGGTCATTATATATAATTTTCTTAAATTGGCATATGCTTGATTTTAATTTTTTTTTATAATTTTTAATCTATCGAAAAATTTTATATTGAGCGTATTTTTTCTACTTTTGTTTAAAAGGTTAAAAAAACGACCAGGTCAAAACTTTTGTAGAATTTAAGTTCAATATTGAATTTTTAAGAAATATAGCCAAATCACTTCAACCGTTCCTGCAGCACTTACCTTTCTGAGCTCGGCCTTGGTTAGGCCGTTGTTATTGCCCACACGTGTCTGACCGCTGCCATAACCGTTATTTCCATTATGATCGCCATAACCATTCGAACAGTCAAAATCGTCATCGGAGTGAATATCGTTTTTATAATCCATTTTTAACGATTTTTCACAAAAAAAAAAAAAAATAATCCAACTGAGACGACAGCAATAAAATTTAATCCAAAAGTTCGTTGAATATAAATCAAAATTTATTCAAATCTGCAATTTATTATAAGCTTTTATAATCTTCTTAGGTTTCCGTATTAATCCATAATTGTTTAGTTATATTTTCTTTAAACTAAGCACAACACAAAACTTTGGTTTTTTTTTTAAATATTTTTTTTATTGCACACTATGCTGCAAATATATAATTTGTATTTCTTATAAAAAAATATTCTTCAGTGTTTTCAACTAACTTAGCACATTTCTTAACACTCGCAGCGCAGTTTTGAAACTTTACTACGCTCGCGCAACTCCAAAAGGACACTGATCCTCGTCAGCGCCGCATGAAGACCACATCGCTTCTGGTCGCAGCACAATCTTCGTTTTCGTCCTGCCTGCGTCTTCGTCGTTAACGTTTTCTTACGAAATCGTTATTTCTACCTGCGCCACCCGACCGACGCGTTCTCTTTGCTTATACTTTTGCTCTTATTTCAAAAGTAATGCCTTGAGTAAGCGAGCGTTGCGCATGCGCACAGGTAAGCATGTGAACGAGGCGCAGCCAAACAAACAAACAACCCCAAAAATGTTTGCCTGGTAGAGTGAATTCGAGCTGCGCTCCTTCACACTCGCGACTGTGAGAACCTAATGAATTTTTATATCATCGCATTGCTGGCTGTTTGTCTGACTATCTATCTATCTGTCTGTCTATCTGACTGCGCTGCCGGCAAATTCCATCGTATATTTGAAAAATTACCCTCATTCATTGTTATAAAATTTTTTCCCCACCCTCCAGCTGTTTTTGATTTTTTTTTAATGAAGTGTCTAAAAGTGTCTCATTTAGCAGAAATGTACTCCACTCATATGTTTTTGAATTATTTTGTTTTTGTTGTTTTCGTGCTAATGATGATTAACTTTTTGTCGCTAGTGTTGTTGTTGTCATTGTGACAGTGACTCACATACAGCGTTGCCAGAATGTGAAAAATTTACCAAAACTGGTAAATTTTGTTTTCGATGTGAAAATGTGAAATTAAGTTTCATTTTGTTAAAATTTCTAGTGAAAACGAAAAACATTTTTATGAAAATTTCCCAAAAGCTTAAGGGCGAAGTAAGGGTTTCAGCGTGAAAAACACTTTTGTTGTGAATTTTTTTTAGCAGTATGGATTGAGCAAATTTATTTTAATCTTTTGTACGTTATTGAGTGTACTTTTAACAATACTCTTTTTCTTCCGGATGTATTGAAAAACAAGCTGGTGACAGAGCTTTTCCTAGAGCGTCTTGGAAAAATAGCAACTTGCGGTGTTCACTATGTCTCGGTCGGAAATTATCTGAAATCAAAAACCATTAAAATTTAGTCAACGTTGGAGGAAAGTATTTTATATGTAGAAAGTTTGAAATCAATCGGTCAAGTAGTTTCTAAAAGACTGTCAGTGAACACGGACTTTGAAAACACAACTTGTGGGAAAACTGCTTTAAAGTTTTGTACACGTACGTTTGTACGTTCGAGGTACACTTACTTAAAAATTTGTACCTCCGTTAGTTTTACTCGAATTGACTTCAAATTTGGACACAATATTCTAGAGATGTTGAGCATTCATATAAAAAATGGTTAAAAACCTTACCGCCCTTAAATGATCGTCTCTGTTTTTTATCTATATATAAATACGTGTCACGTGTCTCTAGCTGATTTTGATTAAATTCTTTTAAATGAATCAAAATGCGGAGAACGAGTGCACCGAATTTTTTTTTAAAAAATTTTTTGCCAAATTTTTATGAAGAAAATTTGTTTTTCACATTACTTTTGTATCGAGAGAATGAAAGTGAAAAGGTTGATTTTCAGCCACTATCGAACTCCAATTAGTTTTAAAAACGTACTAAAATTATTGGCCTTCATCATATTGAAAAGAACATTTATAAATTTGTACCATCATAATACTTAATAATTTAATTACATTTTAGGGTTAAAGGATTAGAGTCGCGGTTACATGTCATGCACAAAACAAGATTCAGATTCTTCAGACAGTGACACTGAAAACAGGTATTTAAAATATAAAAATGGGGTAGTACCAAAGTCCGTAAAACTCAAACTCAATATTACTCGTTTTCTTCAATATCATCGCAACAAAAATAAAGCGCTTTTCAAATGTTGAATTTTAAGTTCCAAACACTGTTAAGAAAAATCATTGGAAATTTCTCGGTTAACCATAATATCTGCTACATGTTTTAAAATATTTGAAACCTGAATACATGAACACTGGTATACAACAATATTAGTTGTGTTCGATGACAAATTCTCAGTGCCAAAAGCAAACAAATTAAGAAATAAGCCAGAAAAATTACTAGTTTTCATTAAACTGTTGAAATAGGTAAGCAAAGAAACTATTTAATGCTCTTTCAATTTTTCGAATTTTTCAACAGGAACCAAAATAAATCAAGTTATGCATGTTACTCTAACTTATACCACAAAAAATATAAGCGTACAAAAGAGCTGAAAGCGTAACTTAGAGCAGCTTAAAAAACAAAGAGCAATATCAAGTAAGAGGAGGAAAAAAGAGAAAAATGTCCTCAATAAACAGTTATTACTGATCTGTAGTAAGAAATCTAAATCTAGAGTCATCAAAGACAGGTTTTGTTATTACAATTTTATTGGAGGAAACATATCGCACACTAAATACAAAACACAACTCAAAATTTTTTTATATCGAATTTTGTTATAAATCAATTCACAAAACACATATCTCACTATCTTTTTCAATTTTTTCTTCATTGACTGGAAGAATGAAGTTTGTGTGTTTAAATAAAAATAGCTTTTCTTCTGCAGTTACAACCATAGAGTTTTATTTTTCGCTTCTCCTGAAAAGTCATGTTTTTTGAGTTGTGACTGTTTTGTATTTAGTGTGCGATATGTCAAAAATTCAAAATATTTCGTTTTTTTGATTGATCACACATATTTGATATTATTTTTGTGGATGTGAAATTTTTTTCTTAAATGTGAAATATTTTTGGGAATTTTGGTAAAAGAAAATTTTAGGCTGTGGCAACCCTGCTCACATAATATTTTTTTGTTTACATTTTGCAATGACTTTTTGTGAGTGTAGTTATTTAGTTTATAGCGAAAGAGATAGAGAGACTATTTTATTAGCTGTGCAGATAGCTGCTGCTTCTAATCATTAGTGTGGTGAATAAGTTAATGGCGCTGCCATACATTTGCATTTACAGTGCTACCAGATGACGGTAAACAAAACTTTTATAAAATAGTTTGAATTAATTCTATTAATATGTATAACTAGTGTCCGACCGAAACCAAAATTTTGGCCGAAACCGAAACCGAATTTCGGCCATTTTTGTAATATTCGGCCGAAACCGAAACCGAAACCGAAACTGAATGTCTACTTGAAAATTGTTTTAAAAAACAAATTATTTTTTAATTTTCTTGTTAAAAGCTTTCAAAAATATACAATTGAAACATATTATAATAACGTATATAAACGATAAATATTCTTTTGCCTTTATTCATAAAAATTTACGAGCCTCTTATAAAGCCTTTACAAACAAAAAAAAACCCAAAAACAGTATTCATAAACGTCCAATACCGACAAAAATCTCTTATAAAGGCTTCTTAAATGAGTAACCTTCAATAAACCCTTGATAAAGCCTTTTTAAAATTTTTACTCTAATGTGAGCACAAATATTGTCAAAAATACTTCAAACTGTTTCAAAAAATATGGAAACATGGCAAAACATTTCAAAATATTGAAAATAAAAATTATAAGTGACAATTTTTTTTTAGAGAAGAACATAGATTAAACATTTTTTTGACTGTTTGCATGTCAAAATATGTGACTATTGCTTTTTGACTATTGAGCACTTTAAATCTATTTCAAGATATTTTTATGAATAAGACCGTTTGAATATTAATGTTTAACTTTAAAATAATAAATAAAGAGATCATTTTAATATCACTTTAAGGAACTTTTTAGTATTTAAAGATAAATAACTTAATATTATAATCTAAAAAAAAATCTACATTTATCGTTTTGTGCTGGACCCAACCCACACGGTAAATCAAATGACTGAATTTCACGGTTTTGTTCTACTTAACACCATTAAAAATTTTGATGAAAGCGAACTCACATCTACCATTGAAATATACATATGTAAGAACCGAATTAGTATTGTCCGATCAAATATTCGGTTTCGGTTTCGGTTTCGGCCATTTTGATGCCGAATAGCCGAAACTGATTAAAAGGGCCGAAACTATCCGAAACCGAATATTCGGTCGGACACTATGTATAACAAATTTTATGTTATATCCGCTCTTTAATAAAAGAAAAAATATTGTTTCAATCGATTCAATACGAAATAATCGGTCAAAACAATTTTTTCTAAATTAAGAAGGAATATTGCAATAGATGTAAGTAATAATTCACTAAATCATAATACAAAGTTTTTCAATCATTTATAAAGAATGGTTTTATATTTGAAAGTCAAAATTTGTATTTTTAAGCTGCACTTTTTTGATGTTAGGGTGTGATATGTTCTTGTATAAGTCAAAATATGAAATTTTAACAATTTTCGATCATAAAGCGTTTCTGTACAAAAATTTTATTCCTGAAACCAATACTTTGAAAACTTAACAGTTATGCTTTGGATAATTTTTTTGCTAATAGATCATTTAAGAGGAATATTTTGCTTAGATTACAGTAACAATACGTTCAATATTAAAAAAAAAAAAAAAAATATTTGTTATCAAATATTTGCACACAAATCACTGAGAACTGAACCTACATGTTTTATGCCAATTTCAAACGTCTAAAGTTCATGTTCTTAAGAAGCTTTACATGACATTATTTACTCTCTGAGGTTTGCCATTGTCTGCAGAAATGTGGTGACCAATCAGAAAAATGTTTTTATTGAAAAAAACTTTTTCCGCGACTGGGGATCGATCTCGGGCTCCGAGCATGCTAAGCCACACACTTAACCTATATGCCACGTTCAATATTATATATTTATAAAAAAAATATATCTATGGTGTAATAAATATTGGTTCAAAACAACCACAAATCAAGGTTTTTTTGTGAACTCTTTCTTTTGGGCTCCAAAAATTTCATCCAAACTTCATAGTAATTTCGAAACAAATTGTTCTGAATTTCATCTCTCCAAAAAATTTTAATTTTGCAACTTATCTTCGCCATCCGATCCATACAAATCTTAATTAAATTTGAAGACTCATCTTCAGATTTTTATTTCGAAGTAATGTCACTCTTCGGGCTATTCGTTCATATAAATTCTTTCCTTTGAGTCTTCGACGAATAGTTCGGGCAGAACCACCATTATCAAAATCCGTTATCGAAGTCCTTTAAGCTAAAATATAACTGTCTGTTGTTTATTAAGTTGTTTTCTTTTGTCTTCAACGGATTTCATTAGCTTTATTCACTATAAGAGCATTTTACACAAAAACAGTTTAATGTTATATCAGAATTTTTTTCTTATTACTCTGCGTTAAGTGAGTTGGATTTCAGAGCATTAAAACAGGATCAAAGTGGTAAAAACAAAACAAAAAAAAAAAAAAAAACAAAATCAGTTTCATAGCGAGGGAAAAAAGCTTAAACAGTGTTACTTATCAAAGTTTGTGTGGCTCGAAAAAGTTGCGAAATGGTTGATCAGTGTTAGAGATAGTAATTTTGTATAAGAAATAAATGTACGAAATACATATAAACTCTAACATAAATATGCCAACCTAGCCAGTGTTCCAAAATGGAATAACAGTTAATTTAGAGCTAATCCGTGGCTAAGCTTCAGTTCAGACAGTTTACCTGAACCTGTCTTAATCTCAGCTCAGACTACTTAATGAGCATAAAATAGCTCTTAAGTGTTATAAACTAGACAAAATTCATTGATTGCATCGCTAAAATAGTTAACTGTCTGGACTATTTTTGTGCTTGAGAAAAACAAATATTGTTTTAGGATATTCTCAACTAGCTTAAGAAAACATGATTAAGCGAAAAATTAATATTTCAAAAATGTTTACTTTGAAAAATAGAAAATTAATTCGTGCATATTTTAAAACTTCTAACTTTATTTGATGGGCAGTTAAAAAATTTAAGAAAGTTGCTTATGATTTTGAAAAAGTATAAAAGCGCATGACAGCTGTGCTGAACTTATGCTTTAAACAACCCAAAACATAATAAACGATAACAGCTGACATATAAAATTAATAATACTTAATATTGAAGAAGACAAAAGAAAAATGACGCAAGTCACTTGGGTAAAACTGAAAAATGTCTAGATCTTAAGTCAACTTTCTATGCAAAAGACGTCTGACATCAGTTTGCACAGCTGCCCCATAACTTCTTTTGCAATTTATGCGTTGTATCAAAAACTAAGGGGGTTGAAACAGGCGCATGCCTGACTCTGGGTGGTTGTTGAGGCTGCTGTACAAGCGCAAAAGAAACTGCGCTCTACCTGGTTCGAAGAAATCAATATATATTAAAATCTTAAAACAAGGTAAGCATGATTTGTATATCTTTGCGTGCTGTCAAACGAACACGCGCAGATAGTAAAGAAAGCAAGCTTAGATTAATATTTATGACATGAGAAGAACCCTAAATAATTAAGATCAAGTCAGACAGGCCAAGAATTTTGCCAAAGCAATAAAAGGCAGCTGGGCGGACTTAGTTGAGATGCTTTAAATATAAGGATAGAAAGACGTGACAAGCCAAAAACAGAATTTCTTAATGGACAACTAGAATTGAAGAAAAAATTCTTTATTTTGAATGTTGTTTTTTGGTAATGCTTCTGCTGTCTAGTTTTAAATAACAAAGGTTTGGATGGAAGGTGAAAAATACGTAAAATTTGGAATCAAATTTCTAATCATTATTTTAAACAATATTGGTATGTTATTTAAAGTAAACTGATAAAAAATATAGATAAGTGTGGTTTCAATAGTAATAGATATATTCACAAAATCTTAAATATGAAAATTTTTAGTTTTGATATAACCTTTAATTTCTACTCTAAAAATATAGTACAAACTAATGGTTTTTTGTTATTTTTTAAAGAAAATAGGATTCATTATGCGTTTTTGTTTAATTTTTAATATTAATAAAATGTTATATATTTCTTCAATACAATTTAAGAAAAATCGATGTTTTGCTTTGAAATGTTGATCAAATAGTTACAATATTCTATTTATTTATTATATAATTTTGGATTTTGGATTCATAGTTTTTAGTCTTAATTAATTTAAGAACTAAACATTATTTGAATTTTTGTTTTCTTACTCGATCCATTCATTATGACTTGGGACAGGGTTTTATATAAGAGTTAGCAATATTAAAATCTCAAGTTTTAAAACTATGGCAACTCTGTTGGTTGTAACTTTTTAATAACAACGACAACAACGAATTGAGTGTGTTTTGGGCTTATACTCAATCTTTTGAACTTAAATTCTATGACATGCTCTCTTGTTATGCACTTTTTGAGCCTACTTTTCTTAGCCAATTTCACTACTTTTGACATACTTAACGGTTGATAGCGTTTTTAAACGTATCTAAATTAAATATCTACTGCAGATGTTGTTGTGCTGTTTATACATTTTTATTTGACGGTATTTAAATTTTAAATTCTTTCTATCAGAGCTGTTCATATTATTTAGTAATCTATGGTTATTTAGTAGCTTTTTTTTAACTTTTCTTTATTTTTGCTTTATTTTTCATAAATTTTATTGAGTGTCTTTAGACAAGGGAAAATTTGTTTGGCTTATTAATTTCTCTTCTTCTAGTAAATATTTGAAAGCGTGAAGCTATTTTTAGATCATTGGCTGTATTCTGCCTTATCTGTCGAGATACTTGAAAGTCTATTGAACTCTTTGGCATCTGCGGCGATGCACCTTCGCAGTTGAAAGAGCTTTTGAGAAATCTTAAAACGTCTTTAATTGTTGCTCTTGTTCAAACACATTCAGATCAAGAGCTTAATGCTTAACCCTTACATAGCTATCCGAATTCATATGAGTCATATGTAAATACATTGTATAACAAACAATTTAATGCTTATCAACTTAATCGTTGGAAGGGAAAAAAACAGCCAAGCCTGTTTTCATTTATTTTAAATATGTTTTTTTAATTAGGTTTATATAAAAACTACCGTGGTGACCGTGGCATGCAGGTTAAGTATGTGGCTTAGCATGCTTGGAGCCCGGGTTCGATCCCCAGCCGCGGCGAAAAGTTTTTTTCAATAAAAATTTTTCTGATCGGTCACCACCTCTCTGCAGACAATGGCAAACCTCAGAGAGTAAATAATGCCATGTAAAGCTTCTTGAGAACATGAGCCGTTCGGAGTCGGCATAAAACATGTAGGTCCAGTTCTCGGTCAATTGTGTACAAACATTTAATAACACACACAACACAATTGATCATAAGAAGCTCGGTCAAAGTCCTTTCAAGGGCTGAAATGGCCAATTTGTTTATTTTTTTTTTTATATAAATACTACAAAGTTTTTTTGAAAAAATTCGATTTGATTAAAAATAAACTCGCTATAACGTGAGCCAACCAAGATAGTTTACGTTTTTAAAATGTTCTCATTTTAAGTTTTTTCTAATTTAGTTTTATATTCTATATGAAAATGTTTTGAACTTACAGTAAGGTTTACTTTTAGTAAGTTTGCTTACTAAAAAAATTTTAGTTTTTTATACCAGCTAAACCTTAAAAAATCAATAAATAAAATACCGATCCCATAAAAAGTCATTCGAAATAGTGACTTAATATATATTTATATATGAAATTTCTATTTTATGTGTTTTTGAAGTCCATAAAGGATCCATTGGTTGTCCAATATTAAAGTGGAAAAATGTGACCAAAATGATTAAAACTTATGAATAATTCGTTTTGTTCAGCTCCAGATATTCTATTACAAATAGCGTACAACTCAAGAAGTTTTGAAAATTGTTGCATTTGAATTTGTTAATTTTAGTTTATAATTTTTAAAAAACATATTCTTTAAGAATTATATTTTGAGCTTGATGCCAAATAATTCATGATGTAACAGGTTTTCTTCATGAATTATTTGGCATAAAGCTCAAAATATAATTCTTAAAGAATATGTATGTTTTTAAGAATTATACACTAAAATTTGAAATTATGTGTTCTTCTTAATATGTCTGCTACAAATCAACACTCAATAACATTTTGTCTCTGAAAGTGTAATATTTCGACTGACTGAACATTTCGCACCAATCTATTTTCCAATCTATTTTCACCAATCTATTTTCTATCTTACTAATGACGAATTAAATCTGGCGATTGGAGAATGAGAAAAATAAATTTTAATTGATTAATCGAATTCTAACTTAATTTGGCTTAATATTTTCCATTAAATTCCAATGACGGTTTCCAAAAATTCAAAATGTTGCATGGAATATTGAAAATTGTTCAATTTGGGAATGAAAAATATCATATCGCATTCTACGTGAAACTGAAGTAAGAAAATATTTCAAAAAAATTTTGATTGAATGCTTGGATCTCAGGAAAAAATTCATGAAATCTGATTTTAGATTTACCATTAGTAGAATCAGAAATTTTAAGGTTACATTTTGAAGTTTTCTAAATAATATAATCGATGAGATATAAAAAATTATAGAATTTTTGATTTCTGAACTCATTTAAGTTTTCTATAAGCATAACTTTTCGATTATTCCTCACATCCTTTTATTTTATCTATTTTATATGATCTGTATTACTATTATTACAAAATACCGGCTTTTTATTCTATAAACCAAACAACAATTTTTAAAAGCCCACTTAAGGTAAGAGATTTGAATATAACTGTCTTAATGTATGCAGTTCCAAATAGATAAAATATAAAATCATAATTTTTTATGCTTTAAACAAGGTTAAAAATAAATTGTTTAGTTATTTTCTGAAAAAATAGCTTCACAACACAAGTGTTTTGTTCAATGATCTCATCATACACTGAACATTGCTCAGCAAAAACAAACAATAAATATTTATTTTTTATCTTTAATATATAACTAAAACTTCTCACGATCTTGCAGTAAAACTGCAGCTCCTCAAACCTTTAAAGTCGGTTTTAAAAACGTACAAACAGACCGTGATCTTCATTGAAGACAAAGGCTCAAGTATGAATTCTTTGTACACATACTCATACGTTGAAATTGCCAAACTTAACAACGAAAACAACAAACCGGCTAAAAATCTGTGAAACTGCAAAATATATTCACATGATGATGATCTGCATCAAGATCAGTCAGACAGAAAATAAAACATCAACGACAGAAAACAACCAACAAAGTAGCAGCAGATCGATATTGAAATCACGCAGTGATTGCAATAAAAGTCTGCCAAGATCGTATGAAGCAAACAACAACTTGATGCTAGTAGTTCATCACGTGATCTGAACATAAATGTTTTTGGTTTTATGTCCCCATTCTTGCCCCTCATCCCCTCCAACTACTGACCACAAGAAATCTGTGCTTTAATTTCAGCAAAAATTAAACTTTTTTTTCTGCTTATTTTAACTTGCCCTCAACTTATTTGTGTCTACAAATGTACAGACATCAAAGTGTATGTATATAGCTGCTGATCTGACGTAGTCTGGCTGATCGTACGTAAGTCTTTCATTTGAACTTTTATTGCTTTTCAACGTAAAAATAAACCAATCTAAATATAAAACGCACGATCTTGGCTTATATGAATTGCCTTGATGTTTTTTAATGGTTTCGTTTTTAATCTCTAATTATTTTTTGATCCTTTCATTTATGTATACAACCCACTTCGTATACGTAAAGTTTTAACGCCGCCTACTGTTAAGTAAGCATGTGAGCCATATTTTTTGTTTATGATGTATCAACTTCGTTTCGGAATCTTATCTTCCGATGAGAATTTAATTTTTCGATCTTGCCATCTAGGGAATCTGTTTATTTTTGTGTTTTTCATTTACGATGGGATCCAATTTATTCTTAATGAAGTGCTTTTTATTGTATAAGGCAAACTATTTACTGTCAGATGGAAACCAACTGTGGCATAATGGGTGGCAGCCTATGAATGGATTGACTTAAAAAAATGTGAAGGGTGGCGTTTGATGTACTCACTGCTGTTTGGAAGCAATCTGTACATGATCGTGTTGTTGGGGCATAACAAAAAATACATATATAAAGAGGCATAAAAAGCAACCGCAACTGTTGTATAATTTCAAATAACACATTAACTGTGTCTATTAAATTAATAAAAACAGTCGTAGCGACCAATTTTGATCAAGCAAAGCCTGCTGATCACGGTCTTGTTTCATTCTCACGATCACACGATCAAACAAGGCAAACGCCTTAAAAAAAACGCATTAAGCCACGCTTATCAAATATTTTTTTTTATAAAACAAAGAATGTCGGAGAGGGAAGGCGAACTGTTATCATTTTTGGCACAAGACATTCCGGCAGAGTCCATTCATCTAATCAGCGAAGTAAAAAAAAGCCATACAAATCAACGAAAATTGTTGATCTTTCGTAACGGCCGAACTGTCTACAATGTGTGCATGAAATCTTGCGAAGTCTTAGCAAAGGGCGGCTGCAAAACGTCCTTTTTCGCTCATTTCTTTGCCTGTCGTATTTAAGGATTTTTTTCGTCTGGAAAAATAGGCATGTGCCAAAGAGGGAAAATATAAAAAGAAAAACATACTTACGACCTCAATTTTACAAACAGCTGTTCTAAAGAATATCATCTTCTAAAGATGCTGTTGATGTCCTTGATTGTTTTTGAAAGATTTCATTATGAAATTTTCCCCTTTGGCTAGATTTGACTTATGATTGTTTATGAGATCTTTTCGGGACAAACATGTTTTTTTTTGGAAAAAGGGCGACACTTCGAGAATTTTGATACGGTTATATAAAATCATGAAATTGAAGTTTGAAGTAGATGTTATTAAGTTTAATACCTTTCGTAGAGAACGAATATTACTATAAAAAAAAAATACATTTTGCATACTTAACTGCTTAAAAAACATTTAAAGAAAAAAAATATCTTTTATTTGTTTCGGACCGCTTTTGCCGGCAAGTGTTATGTATTAAGTATATTTTTACAATTATTTCGCAATAATATCTCAAATGAACATAACAAGTTTTCAAACAAATCAAAACTTTTATCAACTTTTGTTCGTTATTATTATGTTTAGAGAAACTAAGCTCTTTAAGAACGTTTAGTTGAAAAAATTAAAATTTTTACATAACACCATATAAACTTGCCGCAGCTACGTGCTCGGCATTTTTATCAGTCTAACGTTAGTTTCTTGAGTAAGAAAGAAAACAAAAAACTACAAGAAGCTACAGAAAAATATTTGCGCGTAACACATATATTTTTTTATCTACATCCGTGCTAGTATTAGCTTCATTATTTTGTTTTATGTGTATATTTACCATTCGAATAAAAATACATTTTTTCTGGGCTTGTACTAAATGCTTATTTGTGCTTGACCATTTCAGTGTTTTTAAAATTTTAAGCATTTTTTGCAAATATTTTAAGCTAAAGAGCTTGAAAGTGCTTTAAGTATGAATGGTTTAAGGATGGATTAATAGGCCATCAAATAGATTAAGATATTTTAAGAGAAAATTTCAATGCATAATTTAAACTACATCAATTCGAAAAAATCAACTAAAATACTGAAATTCAATATGAAATTCCGAAAAGCTCAATTGAAAAGCCATTCCGATTGTAATTAAGAAAATATAATTTGAAATTCACAAAATATCATCACATGTAATTTAGAACATATGAAAAGAAATTCAGAAAAGATTAGTTAAATTTTAGAAATTTCATTTAAAAATCAGAAATGATCAATTGAAATTCAAAAATTCTTTATAAAATTCAGAAAAAATCAATTGAAATTCAACAAAACTTAGTTGAAATTCAGAAATTCCATTTGAAACTCAGAAAAGAAAATATTCTCTATAATATAAAGAATCACATGGAATTCAGAAAATAATAGTTAACATCAATCGAAATTGTATGGTAATTATATAGTCACCGCATGGTAATGGTACGGTAATGTTTTCGAAATAATATGATTGTGATATGATAATTGGTATTTTATTTTTATGCTATGGTCATGATGTGATAATAATATGATAAGGTAACATATAAAGTAGTTTTTTTTTATCCTTATTTATTGATTCATTTGCTTTTTTCGGCAACTCGTCAATATCTAAACAAAGCAACAATAAACAAAAACGCATCCGCTTATTCCTCAACAGTAAACTTATGCTTATTAAGACTGTAGCCTGAGCTTCCATACATTTCCCATTGGAGTATAAGAGCAAGCTTTCCAGATAGTCTTCCATTTTTACAAAGGTCTAAAATTCCATTTGCTGTGATGCACATGAGAGAATGCAAATTTACTTCTACTGATTTTTGTGTTACTTTGATATTTGGTGTCAAAGTGCGTCTCAAGTTTTTAATAGAAAAGAGACTTGGAAAAAAATTTTTATACAATCGATTAACAACTTTTCTCAAAATTTTGTATTTTGCATTTGATAATCCTAAATCAAAATACAAAAAAAGAGCTTCACTAGGCTCTTATATTTTTCTATATAGATTTAGATTCTATACGCCCACTTCTCTCATCGGCTTTTTCAGCAGCATATATTAGTTCTTTCACACAATGTTCATTTATAAGCTTTTCAACCCTTCGCAGACTAACCAAGCAGAATTTTTTGCATATAACCTCTCTCTATTATATCGACATAAATGCCACTTTTTAGACATTTCATTATTAAATTGAACAATTTTTGTGTGTAACTTACGATCACTGAAATAAGAGTTTCTGAGTTGTAACACACAAAACGAATGAATAACTTATGATTTGTTTTTAATATCAGAAGATATGCACAAATCTACTAAATCTAAATTAATTTTTGCTTTAGACATTTAACTGAAAGTTGCACGTTTACCTCTGGTTTCCACACGATTTGTGAAAATGTAAACAATATTAACTCCTTAATGCATATTCTCGATATTAAACACACAAAGTTCAATATTTTTAAAAAATTATTATTAAATTATTATTAAATTTAATTAAAATTATTAAATTATTATTAAGGAATATGGGTATTCCATATTTGCAAATAAAACAATTTTTACATTTGTCAAATTATTGTAATTATTAAATGTCAAATAATTTTTGTCAATTATTTTGGGACAATTACTGTATTTTGTGACTTTAATATAATAGTGACAAAATCCAAAATTAGATATTCATTCAGCGCAGGATATATCTGATATTTTAGTATATATATTTTCTTTGAATAATGAGTATTAAAGGCTGTAGGTATACCCTTAAGTATTCGTCAGTAAAGTTTCATGGCCTTAAAAAAAATCTGTTAAATCTGCGCATTAAGACGTAATTCTACGTCAAAAGGAACATAATTTTTGGCACCTTGGCACCAATAAGTGCGGACCATTATTGATTATTATTATTAATAAGTTTTTCCAATACGATTCAAATATAAAATTTGCTATTCAGATCCACCACAAAATTGATTTATGCCAATACTTTTCTCAAAACGAGTCATTGTACGACATTTGTATCAAAAGAAAATTTTTAGGCAACGAATTTTGTTCGAGTAAAAAATTTCGGGCTTTGGGGACGAAAAGTGTTAAGCTTTTTGTAAATTAGGTATTGTTTAGTAAAATTCTTGTCTTATTTTTAATACAAAATACTATTGACGTATTTAAATTTACGAAATACAAACTTTTGAAATATAGTACTTACAATTTGTTCTGAAACACCTTATTATATATTCTTTTGTCAAATTATATATATTATTTATAACGTTTGTCAAATTTTTACTATAAAAAAATAAATTTTAAAAACTCAAATATTTATTTAATGCTTTCCAAAAAGAATTAACATAAAACAAAATATTATATCTCAAAAACTATGTAATAAAAATTTGAAATTCTCAAAAATAACACACATTGAAAGTTGATATTTCGTTTGTATTTTGGTGAAAAAGTGATAATCAAACATATTGAGAACAAAAAATTACTTTGACCAATCTAGAAATCCATATTGCTTTCTTTTATTTATTATTTAAAATTTAATTAATTTTTAAATTTAAATTAAATCATTAATTCTTTAGTAAACATCATAATTTTATTTAAAAATCATTAAAAATATAAACAAACAAAAATATACGTTCAATATAAATTTAACTCAATCAACTTTCAATCAAATAAGGGTTAAGCTTATATTTTTGTCGAAAGAGCAAATATGAAGAGCATCCATTTTTTCGTCTCTTAAAAAATTAAACATTAACTCTTTTTGCAACCCTGAATTTGTTATAATTAAATAAATTAGTTTCGGCGGGATTTTTTAGCGTGCCTAACTAAGTTAAGACTTGTTTTAAATTTAAGCTTAAAATGTGATAAAACGTGCCTAAATATAAAAAAAAAATCGGGTTATAAGGGTGCGTGAGTGTTCTAGTGTTAAAGTGGGTAATTAAAAGGACGATTAAAAAAAAAACGACGGGATCATAACCGCGACAACTGTGCCTGTCAAGCATTTGTGAGTTAGTTTTGAATAAAAAAATAAATTAAGAAACAAGCCACCAAGTACAGTAGTGGTCAAAGGAGCTGCTGCTACCATTAGTTTCATGCCAAGGACTGCAGCTCCTTTATTACATGTTTGCAATCAACGACAAGAGAGAAAAAGTTCCCACGATCAAAGCGCAGCAAAACAAACAACAACAACAATACCCACACGGAAGGAAACGCAATTTCAAAAATATATTTCCACGTGCAAAAGGGGGAAAGTGTAGTGAGTGTATTCGGCTGATGACTTCCTTGCAAGGGGAAGAAGGCAGGCAAGGCGACAAGGATTCTTGCCAGCACTGCATGTATGGGAATGTTACTACAGCAAAGGTTGTTGCTATCAAGGTTTGTCAAAGAGGCACAAATGTGCAAAGCAATGGAACGCGACCGAAGCTGAAGAAAAGTATGGGAACGCGATGCGATGCCTACCATCCACCCCAAAAATGAATGCAGGCGCAGGCATCGCTAACAAAGGCCGCTGCTACAGAGCAAGGTAAGACTTATTTGTGTTCGGGGTTGTGCAGCGGTATGGGTACAAAAAGAACACGTGAGGAATTGCAACAGACATAGCCACAGCCAATGCTGCTACAACAACCTTATAAATACAACCCCGCATTAATTAATTTCATTATTATTATTATTATTTTTTATTAGCCACTTTTTTGTTGTTTTTCTGTTGTAACGTTGTTGTTGTGTTTTGAGCAAGTTTTTAGAAAAAATCTCAAGAGAAAGTGAGTCTTTTGCTTTCGGGTTGAGTTGTATTTTCATTAGCCATAGTGTTGCCACCTGTACAATTTTAGTTTGAATGCATTTCCTGTTCATAAAAGGTCAATTTAAGACAATAATAAAAATATTTCTTTGATGACGATATTCTTTGAAAGGCGGTCATACATAAGAAAACTCATCTTCATATAGGGACATTCATTCGGGCATGTGAAGTGCACAACCAAAAACATTTAAACTATTGATTTTGTTTCTTTTCGGGTATGGAACAACTCTATTAGACCATTGCTAGTGTTTTCAAAGTGAACTTATGTGAAGTTTAGTTACCGAATTGCAGGTTTTCTCACGTTAAATCAAAATATGCTTTTGAGGGCGAAAAACTTTCACATAAACTATAATTTATTTAAATTTATTTTGTTTGTTGCTGTGCTTCTAATTATTTTGATGTTAGTTTAAATTTTTGTAATGGTAAAATAACTATTTAAATGAGTTTTTATTCTGATCTCGAGGTCAAGTATGTTTATTGAGACTAATAATAACGTAAGTTAATTAGATTTATGATTGCTCTGTACAGAGTTGTTGTTTTCATAAACATACTTGGCCTTTGGGTTATAACAAATTTTTATTATTGAAAAATTCTAAGGTTATAAACATAACAAAAAGTTTTTATGACACAATCTTTAAGCATACTTTTTTAATAATTCCAAAAATAAAAAAAAAAACAAAAATATACTAAAACTATTAACTATTTAAAGTTTTTAAAGAAACTTAATAATTTATTTTTGTTGTTGACTATCAAGAATTAACAATATACAAAATATTATAAATAAAATTAAAAATATATAATATATATAATTTTTTGTATATGGAAAATTTTAAATTGACTTGAAATTTTTAGTTTTTATAATATCCATTAAAAGAACATTTTGTCAACCAACTTTGTTTAAACCCTCTATAACAACTCTATCTCACCATCTTGACGTAAAAAAATTAAATCAATAATGATATGAGACGTTACACGAAGTGCTGAAAGCAGCACTTTTGTGGTGCATCAAACACGCAGTTAGTATTACAGAACAAAAGATCTCATGTTTTCATTTCATGTCTTAATTCCTCGGTTTAATATTGGTTTAATGATAAACTATTTGCTTTTATTGATTTAAAAGTGTATCTGCTTGGCTTGTCATATAATTCTGCTTGTCTAGTCGAGATAATTTGCTAGATTCTTTATTTGATAAAACGATATAATAATGTAATTTTAATATCACAAAACGTGCTATAAATATTAAGAAAGTAAGGAGCTTATTAACGTTTTACAATTTTAGCTTATCCAACTCAAAACAAAAATTATACTGTTCTTAAATTGTGTTCACTGTTCTTAATTTATTGAATTTATAATGTATTGCATTCAAAATGAAAAAATACTAAAGTAGATTCATATGTAAAAATTATGATGAACCTTATATGAAACATTTACATTTAATCTTTTAGTACCAACAAAATACTTTCAACACAATAACAAGAAACTTTATCAAAATTGAAGATACTTTTTTAAATTTACGTTAATTACTTCATTGGACTTATTTTATAATTCGTACTTATATGTACAAGGAATTATGATACATTATTTTGTCATTTTTATGCAGTGGTTTATCAAGGAGCATACTAATCAGACTTATAAACAATTAAAATAACTATATAAACAATAAAATTAATAATTTAATTTGTTAAAATACCGTTTAAACTTATTAATCAATGTTCCTCAAAACTTGAATAGTTTGCAACTAAAAAGTTTTGGATAGGCTAAGAGATGATGGTTTTCTAAATAACGGTGCCAAATTCCGTCCGTCCCGCAAAAAGTTATCGCTTTATGGTGGACTTCAGTCTACATCTCACCACGCCTATGTTATTTCCACTTCTAGTATTATGTCCATGCCTTATACCCTGTAACTGAACCGTGTTGTGGTTCAAATACGTTTTGTTTTTGAAGACATGTAACAAAATATGGTTTTTTCATAGCTTGCTTAACGGGAGAACAATTCTTAAATATTCTGAGTATAATAAATGTCTGGGGTATATTAGTGAATGTAAACCAAAAACTGCTTTTATACATTTATTTTGCATTCTCTGCAGCTTTTTTAGCTCCACAGTGTTTTTGTGTGCCCAGCAGATAAAAATATAAGAAAGGTCTGAGTGGATAAGTTACATAGATATTGTAAATTAGGTTTCTTCAGATAGTTTTGTGTTTAAATTTATGCATTGAGTCATATTAAATTTTGTCTTGCAACTTTATTATTAGCTGGTTCCATTATAAGTTGTTGCTGATTGTCACTCCACAGTGCTCCATAGCTTCAATAAGGAGACTTCAATAAATTTGAGATAACTTCAAATTTATAATAAGAATTTGAAATCTTAAGTACACTACTTACGAAAAATATACCGGGATTCGCTGACTTCTATTTTCAGCTTCTTACAAAACTGTACATTATTATATTTTCTGTTTGCAAAATTTTATATATAAACCATATTTCCATTTACGTAAGACAAACATTTATTCAAAATTTTATATAACTTCTTTTATAACTGATACCTTCCGAATATATTTGATTTTCTTGAGTTTAATAAGCAAATCCTAGTATTTCATATAATATAATAATTAATTGAGCCTTTTTTTATTTTAACAAAGCTTATATAATACAAAAGTGGATATAGAACTGTTAAGTAATGCTCTAAAGAGTAAAAAAACGGATGAAACTTGCTTAGTTTTACATGAAAACAGAAAATACATTTGTATGAAGACTTAAGGGGTGCAATATTTTGTTTGTATAATAATCCCGGCATTAATCATAGCGGCAGATGTACTATTTTATTAATCTTAAAATGACGAATTATAATCTTAAAACTAAAGGAGTAACTATTATTTAAAATATTAAAAGATTCTCAAAAGATTTTTGTACAGTTCACAGTTACTTAACGTATCTGAATCATTGTAAAGAAATATTCTTAATTGTACAAAATACATTCTCTTCAATGTTCTCATAATACTGCGAAAATTGGATATTATACAGATATAAACTGTACAGATGTCACAGCTTTCAAAATAATACATATTTTAAAAAAAATATAAACAGACTGTAAATATTATTAGTATACAAAGATTTACTTTTTTTACAATAAGTTTTTGTTTGAATCTTCATAAAACAGTGTAAAGCATTAAAGAAGGCAAGAGAGTTTATGAAAAATTTTCTGTAGAACTTCTCTCAACTTTCATATCGGTTTAGTTGAAGCTAGTATAGCAGACCTAAAACCTCGTTACATTAGTATTAATATTTTGAGAATGTTTATTGTTTCAGTAGATTTCTTAAAGAGGCATTTTTGTATCTTTTATGTGAACTAATATCTTCAGTTGATCTTTGAAAAGTTTTCTTTTAAAATTAGAATATATTAAAAATCATATCAAAGTTAACACAAAAATTTAGTGTTTTCCAATATTTATTAATAAACGCATATTTCTTTACAGAAGAATAGTCATTAAATTTTTAGTTAAATAAAATAGATTAAGAAATATAAATAGATTATATATATTAACGGTCTTATTCATAAAAATATCTAAAAATCGCTTTGTAATTTTCAATAGTTAAAAAGCTTTTAAGATTTAAATGCTTTTTAAATATTTGTTCTTCATTAAAACGTTATAACAGTTTTTTTATGAAAATAGAACAATAGTCAAAATATTTTGCTAACAATGTTTTCCCCTGAAGCATTATTCAATAATTTAAAGGTTATTCCGATATTTGACGTCTTCTCACGAAAATTGAGATATATACCCTTATTTGATGAAGAGATCATTTTAAATGACACAAAAGTGCCACAGCTGCTTGAATATCTTACTATTTCTTAGGACAATATATCTTAAGAATTTTGAGTCAATACATTTTCTACAACGTTTGTATTTTGCAGCATTCATCAGACGATTTTTAAAGGTTCTGCGACTTCACAGCTTCTAAGCTTGAAATATTTTCACACCTTAAAAAATGCAATGAAAGCAATGCATACTTATTTTTTTTTTCTAAGCAGTAAAATTTTCAAAGCACATACTTTTTTGTAAAAAAAACACAACAAAACACTGAAACACAAATTTTTTTGAAGAAACCACTAAACCATGGTTTTCATTCATTTTCGAGACAGAACAGTTTTTGTTTACAAAAAAATATGAGAATGTCAAATATCGGGATAACCTTATAAATTATTTAAGAGGGGATTTATACAATGAAACTAATTGCATGAGATTTTCTGAAGTTTTCTTTTCAAGTTTCATCTTCAAATTACATGATGAAACTGAGTTGCAGAGACTTTGCTCTGAAAATTCAATCAACGACGAAAATAAAAGAAAATTTAAAAAAATAACGTCAAAAAGTTTAATGAAATCGCAGCCCGAGAGACTTTTTTCATTCACTTTCGTTTTCTACTCCGCACCCTCACTTTTGACAGTCTCATGCGACTAGTTTCATTGTATAAATCCCCTCTAATCATGCTCTGATGAACTTTCATTTATTTGTTATTTTTGTCTTCAATATTTAAAAATGGTTTATTTTTTTTTTTTATTTTAAAAATTATATAATAAAAATTTATATATTGTACATATAACTATTTGTATGCTTTGTTATATTTTAACCATCAGTTAATTCAACTCCATTAATAGCAGATCTGGCACCACTACAGCAATAGTGGTGACTTCAATGCATTTTTCGCTCGAGTAGACATGCTCTCTATCAAATAGTATACAATTCAGTTGGAAAGAGCGAGACAGCTAGTGACTTCATGTAGAAGATACACAACAAAATATTGACGTTGTTGTTGTAATTGCTTTATATTATTATTATTCACCATGGGTATAACAACAGCTCGTACGCGCCCGAAGAAATAATTAGTTCAGTCGCGTTGGTCTCGTTCTAGCATATAATGTGAACGGGCGTTGTTATATTTTTTAATCAATAATAAAATTATTCCAAATTGTGCAGCTACAAGAAACAAATAAAGATCAAACAGAAAAGTAAACAAAACAAATAGCACAAGGAAAATAAGTTAAAATAAATAAAGTGTAATTGTGTTAAATTAAGTGCGGCCAAGTTTTGCTAACAAAAATTATGCCGAGTATTCGAACAAATGCTGTAAATGCGGCTGCCGCAGCCGCTGCTGCTGCAGCGGGCGGAACTGGTGCTGGACAGTCATCGGGACACTCCACTCCTTCGGCTAATGCGTCGTCCGTCGGTGCTATTGCAGCTTTAGCGAACAATCTACAAAATATGGGCATGAAAGAGAGACCACCAGTGGCAGAAAGACCAGATCGGCCAGAGCGACCAGAACGGCCACCAACGAGTGTGAGCAGCACAATCAGCGTAACGCTGACAAACACAAGCAGCGCTGCTGCTGCGGCGCATAACGATGGCTCAAACGACTCCAATAAACTCAACACTGGCAATGAGTCGTCGTCGTCAGCGGTGACTAAATCGGAAGCGCCAGGGTTGCCCAAAACAAATCCACGCTTTCGAGAAATAGCCGGCTATGTGGGATTTGCAAATCTACCCAATCAAGTCTATCGCAAGGCCGTTAAGCGCGGCTTTGAATTTACGCTGATGGTTGTGGGTGCCTCTGGGCTGGGCAAATCAACACTTATTAATTCCATGTTTTTGACCGACATCTACGATGCGGAAAAGTATCCTGGTCCCTCACACCGACTCAAGAAAACCGTCACAGTTGATGCCACAAAGGTAATGCTTAAGGAGAACGGTGTCAATCTGACACTCACCGTAGTAGACACGCCTGGTTTTGGCGATTCTGTAGACAACAGCGATTGCTGGGTGCCCATTCTAGAATTTGTGGACAACAAGTACGAGGATTATCTAACTTCAGAGTCACGCGTCAAGCGCACGCCCTTTGCGGACAATCGCGTGCACTGCTGCCTCTACTTTATAGCGCCCACAGGCCATGGCTTGCGTCCACTAGACATTGCCTGCATGCAGTGCCTCTCGGACAAGGTGAACATCATACCGGTCATTGCAAAGGCGGACACCATGACGCCTGATGAAGTGCAGCTCTTCAAGAAACAAATTCTCAATGAAATAGCACAGAATAAAATCAAAATCTACGATTTTCCAAAGACGCTTGAAGAAAGCGAGGAGGATGAAAAGGAGGGTAAACCAAGCGCCAGCAGCAGCAACAAGCTGCGCAGTCACATTCCTTTTGCCGTGGTTGGCGCCAATACCATTATAGAGGTAGATGGTAAAAAAGTGCGCGGCCGTCGCTATCCATGGGGCATTGTTGAGGTTGAGAATCTGCAGCACTGTGACTTTATTGCCTTGCGTAATATGGTCATACGCACACATCTGCAAGACTTGAAGGAGGTCACCAACGATGTGCACTATGAAAACTTCCGTTGTAAGAAGCTATCCGGCTTAGGGCTGGTCGATGGCAAGGCACGACTGAACAACAAGAATCCATTGACACAAATGGAAGAAGAGAAGCGTGAGCATGAGCTGAAGATGAAGAAAATGGAAGCCGAAATGGAACAAGTATTCGATATGAAAGTGCGCGAAAAGCAGCAAAAGTTAAAAGATTCCGAAATGGAGCTAGCACGAAGGCATGAGGAACGTAAGAAGGCATTGGATGTGCAGGTGAAAGAGCTCGAGGACCAGTGGCTGGCATTTGAGAAGGAAAAGCGCGAATGGGAAGAAATGAATCATATAACGTTGGAAGAGCTGAAGCGACGTAGCTTAGGTGCACACAATAGCTCAGACACTATTGATAGCAAAAAGGAGAAAAAAAAGAAGGGTCTGTTCTAATTAAGAACCTAAGCTGGATCTGTTACTGTTTCCAGCTGTCTGAGAACGACGAAGAAGAAAGCTCAACGCCGACAAAGCTCGACATAGTTGTTGAGTTGCTCCAAAGCACAAACTCATTTTCACAAAACAAACACTCACATACACACACACACATACAGACACATGCATAACACACACACACACAAAAACACATTCACACATTTTAACTCGCATCTGCCATATTCTAATCACATTGTCTGTATCCTGATTGTATATCCTTGTTTTATTTTGAAACCTTGTATTTGCTTTAGAATGCCAAAAATAAAGACATAATCTTCATCATCTATTTTTCATAACAATCATTAAATTGTTGATTTCATTTTTGGCTTGTTTTGTTTTGATTTGTTGTTGCTGCTGTTCATGTAGTCGCTGTTGTTGTTGTTGTTGCTGTTGTTGCAAACTAGACAAAAAACCAAAACAAACACTCCTTACCGCAATTGTATCTATAAAAACAAAACTTAAAAAAAAAGAAAAACTTACAAATATGTATTTCAAAAAACTTAAACTGTATTCTATTCAAACACTGTATTTCTATATATATAACTTTTAATGTAAAGTAGTTATTTTATAGTTATTAAAATGAAAAAAAAAAAAAAATTACTTTAAAGCAATTAAATTGAGATCTTAATTCTTTATTCCATCTAGTATATAAAACTAATTCAAGTAAGAAGCTTTTAAAATAAATTCTTTTATAACTCTACCAAGAATTAAATATTATTCAAAAGTAGAGGGGTTGAAGGGGCGGGGGCTGGGGAGAAGTTGTGAACTTTGTGTTTACATTATTTTATACAACAAAAAGTTGATTTTATTCAAATTCAAACTGGTAAAAAGTTGTTTGTGTTTATAAAAGATAACAATACCGAAGATGGCCAGATACCAACCATATTAAACGATATTTCAATAAGCATTTTTAAATAGTCTAATAAGTACTTTACTAAAATAATTTTATTTAAAAAAAAAACAATTGAAATATCAATAATGAAAAAATTTTATTCAATTTAAAAACAAACTTATGAACATAAATTCAAAATAATATTCAATAAATCAAAAATATTTTGTTTTTATATCAAATAAAACCAAGCAAAGAAATTATTAAAAATAATTGAACGCAAAAAACTAATTGAATAAATTATTAAAAGTTATAAATCACAATATTTAAAGCAAGTAACAAAAATAAATTAAATAACTATAAATAACAAAAATACAAAAGAAAAAAAAAAGAAAAAAATAAAATAGAAAAAATAAATTTTTTCATAAAATTATATGAAAAGAATATAAGAATTAGTATAAAAAAATACACAAAAAAATTATATGTAATTTTTTTCCAACGAAACAAAATATTAACAAACTAATTGAATAATTAACAACTAAACAATGAAAAAAATTAAAATAACTTAAGAAAACGATATAAATTTTTTTCGTTTTTGTTCCCAATCAACCGTTAAAAATAACGTTAATTTCAACAAACAAATTTCGTTTTTTTTTGTGTATCTGAAGAAATTTTTTTTTAGCATAGGATAAAATAATAGAAATAATAGAATAATTTTTCGTTTTTCAACGAAACAAAATTTGATTTGATAAATTTTGAACGTTATTTAAAACACGAAATAATTTTGATAATTTATTTTTCTGCTTCATCGAAACGAAAAAGTTTTGTAAAAAAATATAATATACTAAAAAAGAAAAAAAATATATGCTATAAAAATAAAATGAAACTGTTTTAAATATAAAAATCCAAAAAAAAATAAATGAAATAAAAATGGGTTTCATAAATAACTAAAAACAAAAAAATATTTTTATGAAAAAAAAAATAAAATACGTAAAAACGTTTTTAAATGCAATTAAAAAATAAAAAATTTTAAAATAAATTATAAACAAGCTTACTTAAAACCAAACTAGAAACATAAAATTGTAAATCGTTAAAAAAATAAATTAAAAAAAAACAATTACAAAAATAGATAATTAAAAAAAAAATAAAATATTCATTAAGAACAAAAATAAAAATAAAAAATACACTTTTTGGTGCGACCTTAACGGGGACATGACATTGGCCGTTTTTTGAAATTGACTTTTTTTATAATTTTGTATTTTAGTAAATATTCTTAAGATTCTAAGAAAAAAAATCCTACGGGTTTAAAACTTACAGCCGGATAAGTGAGAGAGCATTTTTAATTTTCACACTTTTTTTTTTGTTCACAAACTTTGAATGCGTTTATCTCGAAACCATTTTTTCGTACTGGTTTCGGCACTAGCGGGTTCATTTTGACGAAATTTTTTTAACTTGATTCGCTATCGTATGACAAGCTTTTGTTTTAAAAATTTTTTCGATTTTGTATGAATTTTTAAAGTCAATATTTTTGTCGAATAAACACACTTTCAAATTTGGAACTTTACCAAAAATTGAAAAAAAATTTTGAAGAAAAAGCTCCTGTTATACGATAACCAATTTTGTTAAGATTTAAAAATGCCATTTTTTTCAGATCAGACAATTTTTGCGACTCCCAGTGCTGCAACCACGAGGCCCCGTTTTTTTCTTTGCCGCCAGCTTGGAGCTCTATAAAACCATGTTGGAGTGAAAAATACATTTTTTTGATTTTTTTTTTCTTGTAATTTGTTCAATTCTCTACAATAATTATTTTGGAAAAATGTTTGTTTTTGACTGAATTATGAATTTTTAAAAAAAGGTCTGTTTTCTCTTCCGACAATGTTATGTCCTTTCTCTTGTTTTTATTATAGTCATAAAGTTTTAATTGACTAGTACCTTTTCGTCCTTCAATTTGTGACTGTTGTTGTTCTAGCTAAATGTCAGCTGTGGCCGTCAAACCACCCTCTCTCATTAACACCCTTACTTTAGCCATTCTTCTCTTCGCGACCGAGGTCATTTCTAATTCAGTCCTACGTATAGCTATTTATAACACAAGAGAATGCATTGCTGCGCAAGCGTGCGACTTTATTTTGTTAAGGACACGATCCGATGGCAACGGTGATGAAAAGTTTTCCCAGGATGTTTATATAGTGGGGTGGGTAGCGTTCATGCAGACACTTGCGCTTGTTTGTTAAAATACCTTTACAAGGGTGTAATTATAATGAAGCCATGTAGCAGAGGACGGACATTTTGTGGGAAAGTTTGGAGATACGTCAGAGCTGAATTCTACAGACAGTTGGCTCAAATCAGTCAACATGACTATGAATTATGAGGTTAAGAACGTGAGAAAGAAAAACTTTCATAGAGCTCTTTTCATAAAAACGATAGGCACAGTTGATGTGCATCCAAGTATAATGCTATACACTCAGAAAAAGTTTCTCGGAATATGATAAAAAGTCTTCAGAGAATGCTCTTTCTAAATGTGGTCCTAAAAATTCTAATTTAAAAAGGATTATAAGCTTCCCTGAAAAAGAGATATATAAAAATATGTAGTTTTTAGAGAAGAAGAATTTTGAATTTTTGAGAAATGATTTGTTTTTATTGAAGAAAATACTTCGCATAGTGATTTTTTTTATCAAAATATGGGAACAATTTCTAATTTTCAACAAAGTTTTCTCTATAAATGAGAATTTTTTTTTGCATGAAAAATAATCATCATTATTAGAGACATGAAATATTTCCATTTCCCACAAGTCAAGAAATGTTTTTTTCGAAAATGTGAAAATTTATTCTAATTGAAGAAAATTTTATTTGAAAGTAGAAAATTGCTATTGTCGAAAAAAAGAGACATTTTTTATCGGAGAAATTTAGGTTTTGTTGCTGAGTGTAGATTTCTACGACTGAGTTTTATGTTAAAAACGAATTTTTTGTTGCCTAACAATTTTTTACATGTGCCTTAAATCTATCTAGATCGTGATCTGGATGTCTTAATTTAAAATAAATGCTGGTGTTGAGTCGAACATTGTTTTCATAGAACAAACTTTGCGGCAAAAATTAAAATTTTTGTTTTAACATTCAAAAATGTATTCCTCCAGAAAAATTTTTTTCAGAATCTTTTGATGAGTTTGGAGTTTTCGAAAAGTTACTTAATCGAAATTTGAAAAGTATCAAAAAATCTGAAATTTGATCATAAGAAGCTCGGTCAAAGTCCTTTCAAGGGCTGAAATGGAAAAATTTATTCAGCTTATCGATATCCGTTGGTTTTTGGGAAAATATTTTTAAAATGTAAAAAGAAACATTTTTTTGACTAACAATCGTATTTATCGCGCATTCAGTTGTGAAGGTCACGATCTAAATAGGTTTTTGGCACAAAAAAAATTTCAAGGGAACAAAATATAACTTTTTTAAAAGAAAACTTATCTGTAAAATTAAGTTTTTGTTTTTTGTTTTGTCAGTTTTTGATTTTTCTTTATCTTTCAAAAGAGTACGCTGAAAAACATAAGGAACAGTGAATTTTTTGACGAACTCATTACATGGCGACACTTTAGACTTGAGTGTGAAAATATTACCCTCTGAGCGTTAATGGGTTAAAAAATGTGTACATGTAAAATAAATAAATTGCTATTTTGGGGTTTGTTTGAATTTCTATAAAATTTTGTATAGAATAAGAGTAACGGCTAGAGTAAGAGTTAGAAGCCGGAGTTAGAGTTAGAGTTAGAGTTAGAGTTAAGGCGTGACATGACATTGGCTGTTTTTTGAAATCGACTTTTTTTTTATAATTTTGTATTTTAGTAAATTAACTTAAAATTCGAATAAAAATTTCATGAAAAAATTCCTGCGGGTTCAAAAGTTACAGCCGGCGCATTTTTCTTTTTAAACCTTTTTTTCTTTGTTCACAAACTTTGAACGCGTTTATCTCGAAACCATGTTTTTCGTACTGGTTGCGGCACTAGCGGGTTCATTTTTGACAAAATTTATTTTCTTTTTGTATTTCTTAAACTTAACACGACACGAGCTTTTTTTTAAAATTTTTTTTCGATTTTTTATGAAATTTAAAGTCAATATTTTTTTCGAAAAAAAACAACACTTTCAAATTTGGAACAACACCAAAAATTGAAAAAAATTTAAAAAAAGCTCCTGTCATACGATAACCAATTTAGTTAAGATTTAAAAAAGTAATTTTTTTCCAGATCGGACAATTTTTGCGACTCCCAGCGCTGCAAACACGAGGCTCCGATTTTTTCTCTGCCGACAGTTTGGAGCTCTATAAAACCATGTTGGAATTTTCTTTTAATTTGTTCAATTCTCTACAATAATAAAAAAAAATTTTGGAAAAGTGTTTTTTTTGATTGAGTTATGAATTTTTTAAAAAAGGTCTATTTTCTCTGCCGCGAATGTTATGTCCCACCTTAAGTTTAGAGTTTAAGCTTGAGTTTGGGTTCGAGTTTATATTTGAGTAGAAGTTGGAGTTGGAGTTTGAGTTGGAGATGGAATTTGAGTTTGAATTTCAGTTTGTGTTTGAGTCTTAGTTTGAATTTGAATACGTGTTCAATTTCGAGTTACAGTTAAAGTAAGAGTTTGAGTTGAAGTTACACTCAGAAAAAAACACATATCTTTCTCCGATAAAAAATTCTCTGTTTTCGATAATAGCAACATTCTCTTTTTTAAATAAAATGTTCTTCAATTAGAATAAATTTTCACATATTCGAAGAAATATTTCTTCACTTCTAAGAAATGGAAATATTTCAATGTCTTTGATAATGATAAATATTTTTCTCGCACAAAAAAATTCTCATTTATAGAGAAAAATTTATTGAAAATGAGAAATTTTTCCTATATTTTTTAAAAAAATTAACTATGAGTAGTATTTTCTCCAATAAAACTTCAATAAAAACTTTATATATATATCTCTTTTTCATAGAAGCTTTTTATCATTTTTAAAGAATTTTTAGGATCACATTTAGAGAAAACCATTTTCTGGAGCAAAGTCTATACCATTTTCATCTTAATATAATGCCTTTTTTATCATATTCCGAGAAACTTATTTCTGAGTGTAGAGTTAGAGTCAGAGTTGGAGTCGGTGCTGTAGTTAGAGTTTAAATTTGAGTTAAAGTTGGAGTGGGTATTTAAGTTTGAGTTATTTTTATTGGCCCCAGCCCACATTTCTTCTAAATTAAATTTAATAATTTTAATTTTGAATACTTTGAAGTTAAGTTTTTGTCTTTTTATTAACCTACATCTAGGATCTTCCTTTTATGTTTTTCAACATATTGTGGTAAAAATTTTGACGGTATTATAAACTTATTTTACTTTCTAAACCACATCTGTAGAGTATTCATGCGCTTGATTTTCTTCTGTAGCTGCAGCACACCATATAGCAATGCCTCTGCTGTCGGTGGACATCCAGGCACATATATATCTACAGGAATCAGACGATCACAACCACGTACCACAGAGTACGAATAATGATAGTAGCCACCGCCATTGGCACAACTGCCCATGGATATAACCCAGCGTGGTTCTGGCATTTGATCAAAAATCTTGCGCAATGCTGGCGCCATTTTATTTGTAACCGTTCCAGCAACAATAATGACATCCGTTTGACGTGGCGATGCACGAAATACCACACCATAACGATCCATATCATATCTAGGTGCTGCAAAATGCATCATTTCGACCGCACAACAAGCCAAACCGAAAGTAAGCGGCCACATAGAATATCTGCGTCCCCAGTTAAGTAAATCGTCCAAGCGTGTTACCGCCCATTCCGCCATATTGGTCTGACCGCGACCAAAGGGACTGTAACCTTTTTTGGGCAATGGATTGTCGCGATCAACTTTAGGCATAGTTTTCACCTGTCGTATCGAAATTGAGTTTAAAGAAAACAGTTCAGCAACATGTTTTCTGGCCAAAAGTTTGGTAGACATCTGTGTTGTTCTAATAACGGAACTCAGCATGGTATCTGCGAATAGAAGCAGTAATTATTTCAGAATTTATATTCTACAATTAAAAAACGTACGTATTTAAAATTTTTTCTAAAACTAACTACGAATGAAACTCTATGTAAATGACAAAGTTTGTTAATATAATTTTTAAAAAAGGAAAATAACGTTTCTGAAAGTGGCCTACTTGCAAAATTCATTGACAGATGAATAAAATAGTTCACAATATTTGAACCCAGTAAAAATTTTATAAAAAACAATGACACATGAAATGGAAATCGAAGTTTTTTAATATATTTTAAACGGCATACGGCAATATAATTTAAAATAATATAATTTTAAGAAATTTGTTAAGTTTTTTAAAAATTTTCAAATTCATCTTAAAGTAATTTTTAAAATTCTAAGACGATCAGTCGACTTAAACATCTTGGGTGATCCCAGCCGTGGTCAGAAACTAAGGTTGTATTAAAAAATTAGCCACACCCAGTCCCGCCCATCTAGCATCAATACTAAAACAAAACCTTAGTAATTAAGAATGCTTTTAGTGCAAAACAGAAACGAACTCGTCTGGCCATTTACAGCGGCATAAACTAGAGTGATCATCAAAGTAGTCTGAATTAACTAAACAAACAATTTCAACATGAAGCACATTCGCACTTGTTTGTATTCATGCCGATAAAACAACTTTAATGCTTCCGACAGGAAACGTTTAGCACAGCATGTTTTACGATCAAGCTAAAACGGTACGATCAACCATTACAATCGCAACTCATCATACAGCTGTTGAGTGTTGGAAGAGAATAATAAATGAATTAAGTAAATATCACAAGATAATTATTGTCCATTATTATGGAGAGACAGAGATATACATAGTTTTAAGTCAATTTGAGTTGTGGTCGAGTGATCCTGATTGTTGCCTGATCTGTATTATGGGAGCCAAATTTGCGGTCATTACAACATATGCGACATTTAGGTAAGCAGTGATTGAGAACCAATTTAGCTTTGAAGTTTAAATCATGAGAACCGATTTTAATTTGCAACAGCTTTTATTACATATAAATGACAAGCAACGACAGCAGAGAACAATTTAAAAAACTTTTTCAACTTGATCGTTTTTTTTATAAAATTTAAATATTTAAAAAGCCTTGTGATAATTTTGGTGAAAAGTTTCTTTATAAAGAAAATTAAGAAATCCGAAATTGCTTGATTCAACAAAAAAAGTTGATTTTAAACGGTTATAAAGAGGTATCATGCTTAACTCCAATTCTAATTTTGATTTATGTTCGAAATCAACATCTCTGAACATTTACCTCCAATATTTGGTTTTGGTTTTTATCTGAAATTCTCTAA
>OY282640.1:164768364-164770864 GCA_958299015.1 Tetanocera ferruginea | reverse complement strand
GCTTCTATTTTAATTGAGATGTACTTTTTTAACTTGAAGCTGTACTTTTTTGCAACTAGCTAAATAGGCTTCTGTACAAAAACAAATGCAACAACGATATAAATGGAAGACATAAATGTTGTTGATAAAGACATACGACATACGAACAGACATACGAAAATATGCAGGATATTTTATTAATTCGTATCTGATATATAACCACTACCTACACACACAGGTGCCGGCAAGGAAGGTCAAAGTGCCCACAAAAACCGTATGTTTGATATTTTACTGAGTGATATTTTTTTTATTAAATATTTCATATCCTTGCGATGGTTTTGCTGACATTTTACTCAGGTAATAAAATATTACAACACGTTTATTTATGTACATCAACAACGGGATAAGCTTTCACACTCTTACAATGCATACGTATAGAATGACATGACACCCAGCTCAGCAGTGACGAATATAAAAAAAAAATTGTTAACAATAAAATGTTTTATTAACACATTCTTCAATATTTCTGCAACATGCAGCATAACTACTGCCATAACAAGTCACACAAATCATAAAAAAAAAAAAAAGAACATAGACCGCACGACAGCAAGTCAATCAAAATGTCAGAACATTGCGTCAGACGAACATGGCTTCATTTCCGCTTGTGTGTGTTCGTAAATATGGCGCGCAATTTTTGCTGCATAGTTAAATGTTTTATAGAGCCGACACACATAAATAAACGCTTAAATGCATGTGTGTTTGTGAATATACATATGTATATGTTTTCGCTTATATTCGGCTGTTCGGCTAAGCCGCAATCATTGACTGTGGCCAGAACACCCAGACCAGCAGATAATCGTTAAATGGCCATCATAAAGCAAATGTGGCCCATGCAGGCTCCATTTTTCTCGCTGTTTGCAGGCTCAGCACAGTTTTCATGATTTCATAAATAATATCGAAGAAATAACTCATGATATAAATGGGCGGTTATGTGCTTTAAGCGGAAACGGAAGCTATCCCAAATGTGGTTTCTATAATTTTGGTTAAAAATTTGTGCTGAGAGCTAATTTGAGTTAAAGCAAAACAAATGTTGGATTCAGGTTTTGTCTACTGTTTTTAGTAATGAAAACTACAAGGATGACCAGTAGACAAGGTCAAATGCAAAGGTATAAAGGATTCCACGTGGCCACGATAATAAAAATGATTATTGCGAATGAAATAATTGGAGCTTTTAAAAGTTCAAGAAATATAGAAACTGGCCAGTTTTTCTACAAGACCGGATTTTTTCGACTTTTTATATGACATTTTTTAAAAAATGTATGCTTTTTAAAACTTTTTTATGCAACATTGAAGGCCATTTTGTGTAGATAGTTACATAAGAAAACCATGAAACTTTTACCATGAAATTTTTAAATTTTTAATTTAGTAACTTAAGTAACTACAAGAAAATTTTACCATTTTTGGAAAGGAAAATATTATTTTTGTAAAGTGATATTTGAAGATTACACAATAAAAAAATGTTGTTTCCTGGCAAGCTATTAGAAAAACTGATTAAGCCTGTCCTTGCAACTGCAATCAATAATAGCGGAGGTTGTTCCCTAGACAGAATGCCTTTAGACCCGGTACATTCAAAATTGGAGGTATGAAAGAAGCTCTTGGAAGTTTGGAAAAAACAGAGTATAAATCCTTTTTTATCAGCGCTAGTTGGAACGATGTGATCCACGCTTTGGAAAATCGCTTCCAAATACAGCTGTATCTAAAGAAAATAATGCGGAACTACCTCAAGGATTCCAAACTCATTTACGATACCACTAGTGGCTCCAGATCTAAAACAATTAACGTCAGTAGCAGCACTAGGCTTAGATCTGTAGAACGTACGCAACGACGAAGTTCTCTGTATTTATATGCCAGATGATACATATTTCGTCAGGTACGCAGATGAAATCGCTGTCATTATCACCGTGTGGGCACCACAGAAGCACAGAGGAAGCTAAACAAGGTCACGCATAGAACACAAGCATGACTCGACTCCCATGTTCTCTAACTTTCCAGCGAAAAAACTGAGCCCCTCCTTCTCACAAGAAAGCATATTCCACTAGAAGTTGCAACGAAGTCTGCGTTAACATAATCACCATCCAGAAGGTGGTAAGCTACCTAGGGATAAGACGAAGCTGTCCTAATCGGCACAGATACAAGATGCGGCGACAAAATCTTCTAGCACAAAAGCGAACAAGAAAATGGGAACTGAAGAAGGAGAATTACACTGAAATAATTACAAAACAGGAGGTAAAGCTATAGACCTTGCGACGGTGGCAAGAGCCGATTGCATTTATAGTCACGGACAGATCGATGACGTGAAGAACACCTTCTTCCAATGCACACGACGGAAATAGAAGCGTAACGCCCTTATAAAAGTGATCGTCGATTTTAATGGGTGCTGGACATTATGATCGGATGCAATCAGTAGCTATCATTTAGCACGATTCCTTGAAACAGTGTTACGAAAAAAGAAAAATGATCT